>VUQG01024407.1:0-25368 GCA_015106755.1 Etia nguti | reverse complement strand
CAAATTGCTGAGTATTTTCAGCGTGGCTTCACAAATGATGAAATCCTTGTGTTATGAGCTGAATCACATGGCGTTACTATCAGCAAACGTACTCTCGAAAGCGCCAATTTGTTCCTATACATTCGTAGCTCACGATCCGGTTTTGAGTGTGCATTCCTCTGCGCCATATCCTTCCGGGTAACAAGAAAATGACGTCATTCACGTAGATTACTGATTGGCAACGCCAACTCGAAATTTTGAGTTACTTTTCTCAAAAGTAGTTTTTTGAGTTTATAACTCAAAATTTCGAGTTAGCGTTGCCAATCAGTAATCTACGTGAATGACGTCATTTTCTTGTTACCCGGAAGGATATGGCGCAGAGGAATGCACACTCAAAACTGGATCGTGAGCTACCAATGTATAGCAACAAATTGGCACTTTTGAGAGTACGTTTGCTCATTTTAGCTGAATCACATGGCGTTACTAACACAAGTATTTCATCATTTGTGAAGCCACGCTGGAAATACTCAGCAATTTGTGCATTCATGACTTGCTGTAATACTGGTACCTTAGCTGTAGCATTTGTAGCTGAGGGCTTCAGCTTCCTGGTAACAAGGAAATGACGTCATTCACGTAGATTACTGATTGGCAACGCCAACTCTAAATTTTGAGTTATAAACTCAAAATTTTGAGAAAAGTAAGTCAAAGTTTCAAGTTATTTTTTTCGAGTTATAGGTTAATAACTCGAAATTTTGAGAAAGATAACGGTAAATTTCGAGATAGATAACTCGAAATTTCGAGTTATGGATACTTTTTTTTTTTTAAGTGGCGGAAACGGACTTCCATAAAAGCCTCAATAGTGGCTCTGAAATGTCTCCCAGACAGAAAAACAAGGGGTTGCTGTAGCTCAGGAGGTAGAGCAGGTCATCACTGTCACTACCCTCCCACTCTCATGAAAGACATGGCCTGCTGTTGATTGGCGGGCATGATATGACCTTCATCTAATGAAGGTCACTCGTTGTCTTGCAGAATATAAAAGGTAGCCCAGATGAACTGCTCAGTCTCTCTACTCCACTACCTGACATCAACTTATTGTTGATCACTATATCCTGGTTAGGTTAGACGCAACGACCTCAAAACTGAATGAAAATGAACCTAATACAATTTATAATGCACCTAGAAACATATACAAACCACACGAACACAAAAACAATACAAAATGCCATCAACCAGCAAATTCAGGGAAGAAAGAGTCTGTAATATCAGTTTGCAGGAGTTGCCTGAGTTCATTCACACAATAGAAGACAAGGAATCCACACTATTAAAAAACAAAACAAAAACAATAATAAATCAATTCCTCAGTTCATTCCCTGTCAGTCCAAAACAGTCACACAAAACTCTACCTCAGGTTTTCCACCCACCATGTAGCAAAACAAGGAAGTGAGGCCCAGCACTTCCAAAGTGTCCTGAAGCTTTTCAGTTGTTTATTATACTTCTCACCCAAATGAGCCATCACTCAGTCCGTCTGGGTTTGGACAAGGGGGATAAATAATGCCAAGTTTTGGTCGAGATGTGCCATGGAGGTTAGTCTGACTGCTTCTTTTCTGGCATCTTCCATCCAGGGTCCTGGACCATAAGAAGGGAGTAACAGGGCTGAACAGGCAGCTATATGAAGTTTATATGAAGTTTACTGAGCTCAGCTCCCCTGAAGCCTTTAACCACAAAAATAATAAAAGTCAGGTGCAGATGATGACTAGACAGATTTGGTTGCATTTTATAACTTTTTGATCGTAACTTCTTTTAAAATGTTATGTGTAAAACAACTTATTACATCTTTGCCATAGAAACTTTCTAAATTATTGTCATATATTGAAGATACCTAGCATTAAATCAGGTGACCTTTCATTTACACTAGACTGATATGTTAACCAAATCATCTAAAGTTGTCCAGTTGGATTCAAACAATAATTGGCGTGCATTTTACTTGTTTATTCACATCCCTGTGATGTATTCAGATACAGAACTAGGGTTTGAGAACATTTTATGCTATGTGTAATTGGATTATTTTCTTTGGCTTTGGTTTAGTCTGGTATGTGTATGTACTACAGCATCCGTTTTTTTTTCTGGCCTTACAGGACAGACCTGTTACATCACCCTGCTAGCATTAGTAAACAGCAAGGACACCTTACAAACTAGCAACAGCAGATTAAAAAAATTATATATTTTTTTTTAACACAAAACAAACAACATCATTATATATATATATATTAGGGGTTTTATCAAACCCAATTTTATGTATTATTGTAGGGTCTAGCTTACATTATAAAGCGCCTTGAGGTGATTGATGTTGTGATTTGGCGCTGTATAAATAGAACTGAAATGAAAAAAAATATTCCAATATAGACATTGTTACCATGAGATTTATGCAAGCAAACTGTAAACGAGTCAACCCATTTGAACTCATGACAGTCTTGCTCAGCATGGAAAACGTGCAGGGAGCTGAGCAGGGGATGGCTGAAACAATGAATCTGGGGGTGGTGGGAGTCTTCACAACACTTAGAGGAAGAAAGCAGAGCAAGAGACCGGAGGTCAGCTGGGTTTGTAGTGTCTGCCCCCACCCTGCTCCCCACCCCCTTTACAAGAACATGTCACATTATGCAATGGCAAACAAAAGCATAGTGTGTTGTACAAAGTCACACAGCCAAGGCATACACAGCTCACCCATCATCTGCACTGACCTTGTTCAATAAGGGAATGTATGCTCTCTTTATAATCAGCCATGGTCAAAGGGCAACTGGGGCTTTGGTTACTCAACCAGTGCTCTGGTTAGCACCACCACAACAGAAACAGACATTTATACGTGTGAGAACACATATCCAGAGTCCAGTCACTAAATAAAGTATGTAGGCACTACACAAACAACTGCTCCGCCCAATAAATTCATTCCGTGTAATAGGTCCCATTAGCTCACACCTCAAATGTAATTTGAGGGAAATAATGTACAGGAACCAGAATACAGATTGGAACAGAAATGAGAATGCTCATATGAATAATATAGATTGTTATTAAAGCAAAGGTAGGCAGCAACTCTAAGACCCATCTTCAAAGATTGTTGTTAGAAGATGATCCCATTTTCTCTTTAATTTTGTCATGTTGACAGCAGGGCCGAGCCAATATTAAAAGAAATATAACAGTGGTCCTTGAGATGCTTGGCTACAAGATGAACATCCAAAAGCAGTAGTACCCTACATGGAGGAGAAGACTAGATAAGCTCAAGGCAGCACGTAGGGAAGGTAGCCAACTATCAGTGCTTTAGAAAAGTGTAATGAAGAAAGGGATGCCTAAGAAGTTCAGCAAACTGTCCATACCGGAGTCTTTGAAAACTGCAAAGCAAAGAGATATAGGAACAGGAGCCAGGAGAATAAACCAGCCGTTCTCCACTGAACCACCCAAGGTGTACTCTTAGTGGCTTGGTAACAATATGAGAACAGCCCCACCAAGGCTGGAGACAGAGCAATCCTTGAGAAGGGAAACAGTGCACTGTATATTAGGCCAGTAAAGTATGGAATCCACACACAAATATGAAGCAATCTGACAACATGTAAAACTGTTTTACAAATGCATACATCAAGAAAATGATCAGATTCACAAGTTGAACTTAATACATTTTGCGTACATGATCAGTGTTAATTCAGGTTTGGAGGTATGAATTAGTAAAACAGTTTTACATGTGGTCAGATTGCTTCATATTTGTGTGTGGATTGAAGCACGTGCATGTCAGTCCTCAAAAGTTACACACAAATCACTGAACATTTGTAAAGCTTAGTTTACCCTTGTGGATCATATCGTACGTATTTGCAACCCTTTTGAGGGAAATTCTGTCTACATACTTTACTGGCCAGAAATACAACGCACGGCTTCCCTAAACACACTTTACTTGGGCCATCTTCCTGAATATATATGGAAACTTATTACTGACACCATGAGTTTACTAGTGGATGATCCACCTCAGTCAACTGAAAAGTGCTTAACCAACTACCTTTGATGCTACTCTATTTTTACCATAGACCAAGCTGGAAGTGCCAAGCTGAAGGCCACCAGATGACACGAGTTTGTGGGGGTTTATGCGATCAGTCGCTCATTTTGAGTCGTACTGAACATTCTGTTTAGTGAATTTTGGTCATACAATATTTCAAAATGGAAGATCAGTGGTATGAAACCACACTCACTGGCTAACAACTTGTCAATCATGAGCGAATGAGTGTGCCAGGCAGACCTGCTTTTCTTTAACACACCCAGTTTTTTCAACCACCATAGTGATGTTGGAAACACTCAACTCAAAGCTTCAAAAGGGGAGTTCAAAAACCAGTGTACAACATCTTTGTATCTTTGTTTATCTTCGCTGTCTATGGTTTTTACTCTATGTTGGCTAGCTGACTGGGTTGCTGTTGTGCTGGTGCTTTATATCATTCAGCTACTTCACTAAAATCATCTTATTCTATAGAATGATAAGACTCAGTCTCCACTTTTGTGGACTGCAGCTGGTTGTTGCAGCTCTTGTTCTGCTCTGGAGATCCACAGTGAGCTGGAGGGTCACTCTTAAGCTGGGCATACACTGTGCAATTTTTTCAGTCGCGTTATTCAGCTCCTGCTCAACTGTACGACTGAATCGCAGGGGTGAGAAGTTCGTAACTCACAATGCATGTTCTCACACTATACGGCCCAATGCTCTGATGAGACCTGAGTGCTCACACTAGGCGTCCATACACAACACGTGGTGTTCTTGTTTCCGGAACTGTAAGAAGAACTCGGAAGTGGGGAGATGGTAATCTGTGTCCACATCACATGCTGCACTGCCACACTGCTCCGTCTTTTTCACTTCCAATTCTGTGTTTGCGCGTGCACAGTGGGAGAGGTTGCGTTAAATCGGCTCGTGGCACTGCTTCAACAGTGCGATACCCTCACAAGGGGCGACCAGGATTTCAAACAGGTTTGATTTTGTGACCATACGATTGCTGATTGGGAGCTGGTCATGAGGTGTTAATCGCTTCTCATTACCCCATGTATACTACACGATACACGACACACGATTAAGGCGATACTCGGGCCAATCCCCAAAATGATCGCACGAGTGAAAAATCGTCTCAAAATGGTCCAAAAATCGCACAGTGTATGCCCAGCTTTACAGAAGCTGCAGCAGGTGGAAGACTGGTTCATGTGCTGAGCAATTACCACCAGGGTGAGCTGCAGTTCAAGACTGGAAGGTCCTATTCATTCACAGGATAAGAGACTCACTGGAGATCGCCTGACAATATTTCCCACTTTTTTGTCAGAAGGTACTTGGTAAATAATTCTAAAAAAAATTTCATTAATAATATTTACTAAATAACATTTAGTAATAAGTTTAAGAAATAATTAGGTAGCCCCATTTAGTAATAAGTTTAAGAAATAATTAGGTAGCCCCAGGCCTTCCCATCCTGGCAGCTGGTTCCTTTGCTAGTTTTCTATTTTCTTGGTCCTCAACATCAAATAAAACCTGTGCAGTGAATGCTAAGCATATTTGATGTTAAAGCATGATAATATCTTGATTTCATATTAAATAGTATCAGATGTAGCTGGCAATGCTTTACACTACATTTCGATATCTATTCTATACAATTTTACATTATAGATTACTGCAATCTCCCGTGCTATGTAAATGTAAGGGACTTGCATTAACAAGGTTCTTAATAGGAGCTGTCAATGAAGATAATTTTCTTTTAGTAAAACCAACATGATCTGGTTCATAAACTAAATTATTCAGATTTAGATCAAGTGAAAATGTTAGAATTTCTGCCATGAGCATACTGCCCTAACGCTAGCTAAGCACTCCACTGTGGCAGAGAAATTCCTCAAAATGTCTCAGACTGATCTAAAGTTACTTCATACAATACTTCTCCAGTACATTACAGAACAGGCTGAACATTTCAGATACCAGTAATGTACAACGAGTTTAGATCGTTTTCTTTTTCAATTCACTTTGACTCAGCAGAGGGAGCAAGTCTGGAAAAGGGATGCTGATAGTGGACCCTGAAGTACAATACAAACAGTACTACCAGATGAACTGAAGGCAGAATAACCATCAGGAAAACAGGATGCTGGAGGGCACAATAAAGTCATGGGTGATTAAAATGAGACATGTACCTGCAGAACAGTATGGCTGAGGGTCATGTAGTACACATAACTTGGTCCATTCTGGTTTGCAGCTCAAAAGCATCCGGTCGGTCCTGAGGGTTGACAGCAAGCATGTCCTGAAGCAGCTTTTTCACTCCATCTGACATACATGACCTGCGTTTCTGTGGGATGCTCAGTACCATCTTTGGATTCTCTAGAAGTGCCTCACCAACAGGCATAATGTCACCTCCCTGTCGCACATAGGTACCCAATAGCTCCCGCTTAGACTCAGAATCAATAAAAGTAATTCTCTCCAGCATGGCCCAGATGATGATGCCCAGGGCAAATATGTCAGCCTTGGCTGTGTAGTGGCCCTCCCACACCTCAGGAGCCATATAGAAGTCTGAGCCGCAAGCAGACGACAACCAAAACTTGTTGAGGTTGACGTTTTTGTTCTTGTCTTCACAGTCTTTTCCCTCGCTGGTGTTTCCCAAACCAGCGCAAACTTTGCTCAAGCCAAAGTCTGCCACCTTAAGAACTGGAGTCCCTGATTTCTCTGAAATTAGGATGTTGTCAGGTTTGAGATCTCGATGGACAATATTGTTTTCATGCAGGAAAGCAACAGCACTTGTTAGCTGGAGCATAAAGCTGCTGTTTGTTCGTGGGTTGGGTCGCCGAGATAAGATGAACTGGTTGAGGTCTCCGCCTTCGCAGAACTCCATGACGAACCACAGGTAACAAGGCTCCTCTGGGGGGCTAAGCACTCTCTCACCTGTAACAGCAAGACACTTATCAGATAGACAGTAAAAATAGAAATGATTAAAAAAAAGAAAGAAAAAAAAGACAAATGTAGAACGACAGACAGTTAATCAAAGTGATGCCTATATGGTATGACGAAGTGCCTTAGTCCCTTAGTCCCTGCATTCATTTTGATGGCCAGCAGGCCTCTCGATGTGCAAAAAGAATTCTAGTTCTACAGATGGGAAAATGTTTTAGTCATCGAGTAATCTATTGAGATTACTCACATAATTGGATAAGAAATACTCTAGTCACTCGATGAATCATTGCAGCCCCATTCAAATTATATATGACCATTTAACATGATTTTCATTATCTCCCTCTCATTTCGCCCACCAGCACAGCTTTCCTCCTCTTCACCTCAAGTCTCATCTCCTAAATTGAAATCAGGGCTCTAACACATAGTATGTGCATAAACATCCTTATTTATTAGCGACACTGTGCTAAAACTCAGTTTCCCTCTGAAAAACCGTTTGATTACATACTCACAAGTCCGACAATTTTAGATCCACTTCAAAATTCAGCCAACTGCAATCTGCAATCTACTGACATCTAGCAGTGATATTTTACACACTGTACACAATCTACAAAAGGTCTATATACAGGGCTGGACTGGTAATCTAGCATACTGGGTACTTGTCTGGTCGGCTGAAGGGTCAAAAAAATATATCTTTATTTTCTTTGTCGATATAATTATACAGGCTACAGCACTGACAGCAGCCCATGCATTGATTTTCATTATTGACACTGGACTGCAGAAATAGATGCAGCGAAATGTGTCAGATTTACTGACATGTTGGGGCTGCTGCACCATAAACAGCAGTACCTGCAACAACTAGTAACAAGCCCTCACAAATACAGGAGCCTGCTATTGCTAGCAGTTGCGGTGGAGAAGTTAGACAGCATTCCAAGCAAGAGTTAGGAAGACACGAAGGAAGATGTAATTATTATGGAGGCACATAATTAGAAAGCGAGAGATTCAAGGATTCAAATGAACCATGAGTCACTGACAATAGCTAAAATATAACTTTTTATTGTCACATGCTGCAACGCAATGCAACTCAAACGTCCTAATACAACAACAACTGTACCAACCTGATTAGAAAGAAAAACTGTTTCAATATTAATAATCACACAAATTGAAACATATAGTACATAAAATGTGTATGGACATATTATCTTATAATCACATTATTTCTTATTTATGGATTTTTTTGCAGGTACTACTCGGCTTTGCCTTTGCTTTGAAGAATTGTACAAATGTGCACATATTTAACTGGACCATCTGCGCTATTTAGACCGATCATTGTGGGCCGCCTCGACCAAAAATGCCAGGGCTGATTTTTTGTCCCAGTCCTGACTGTATATAATCCCAATCCCAGTTTCAAGACATTTTAAAGTTAACATGATGCTCATTTTGTAAGCTATGGTCCTCGTAAGTGTCCAGATGTATGATAAATAGGGTATGCTGTACTGATAAGTTGTTACATTATTAGTACTCACTTTCTTAAGGGGTTGTGTATTATCGGTCCTACACAGAGTCTATGTTATACATGTCTTTAGGAAAACCTACTTTAAGCTGCTCCCCTTGTCACGTAGTTGTTTGATTTGCCAGAGTTTATGCCTGCTGTCCTTCCTGACGCAACCCCAAAGGGGATTTGTGTCTCTGCCTGAAATTACACCTTTCACTTACCAAGCAAATGTGTTACCAGTACACTGTGGAGATATGTTCTGTCACTAGGAAATAGTGTCAAAAAGGTGTTGAACAACCAGTCTATAGCTTGTGTTTTCTTATAGAAAAACAAAAGTTAAATTTTTATAAATACTTGTAAAGTATGTAAAGACATAACACAGAGTGTTTAATCTAAGGCAAACTGCCCACTGCTGCCACTGTCTGAGCATCTCATGCCATTTTTAAAATCATCTTTGATGGGGTTTTTGTACTTCTCACCTTTCATAATGCTTTGTCATGTATTATAGTTCGTGTTGCACAAGTAAATGCTGAGACATATCTGCCCCTTATGAAAGAAGAACATAGATGAGGTGGATTTTAATACACATATCAAAAGCCACTTCTACTGAGAAAACCTACCAATCAGTGACTGGTGGGTCTGAGATAAACCACTCTGTCCTAAGATAACATTGTCACTGAGAGTTTAAAGAACGCATCGCCAGGGCGGTGATGCTACCGAGACAGGCTATACCAACAAAGCAAAAACGTTGTGTAATTGTGTACTTGTCTTAAGTGCCAGGATTGTGGAATGTGAAAATTACCTCTAACACAAGCAACGCAACAGACTCCATTTTAGTGTGTCAAAATCTACCCATCCCCCAGCGACTCTGTGTCATGGCGACAAAAACAACTATGCTATAGTGACAAAGCTAACCCTCCAAATTAACCTTTACAAGCTTACGAGCCTTATTATGGACCAATAAAAGCTGGCTACAGGCCAGCACAAGACACGAGTAACAAAAAGTAAAACCAGCCAGATTAAACAGCCTCCTCTGGGTAAAAAACCAAGTTATCAGTGATCCAAACGACGGTGACCAAGCCAGAACAGAAACTGACAACTAATGAACCCCAAGGATTAGTAATTGAAGCAAAATAAGACAAAACCATGACACAAGCAGCAAATCAGTATCTAAATCTGATGCAGTACCCCGTCCTTAGAATGTAAAGTCAAAAGTACACCGAATAATCCTCTTATTTTGGTTACATTAACCTAAAAGCAACACTTATTGCTACACAACACAACTATTTAATACCCATTAGATGCTATTTTCCTTCGGCATTAATTGTGAATACAGCTTTTATCCAATTTATCTAATCTCAGCTCAAGTTATACAGCTCAAACAGGTAAAGCTGAAGGGCTAAGCGAGAGCCACCCTCACCTTTTAATGATGTCTCCACCAGGCGCAGGTACTGCTTGGACAGTTTGTTTCCATGACTCATTTTCTGTGCCATACCGTTCCTCTGCAGCACGCACTCCTCTAGATGGACAACATTTTGATGCCTTTTTTCTAGACTTGCTAGCGCCCAGAACTCCTGCAGGGCGAGCTCCACGTTTTCCGGCGCGTCGCATCGCAGTTTTTTTACAGCAACTTTAGCACCCGACCTCCGGGCCAGAGCTTCGTACACCACGCCGTACGTCCCCCTTCCCACCTCCCGCAGCAGACTATAGCGGGGCGCCATGACCTTCTGCTCCAGGCCGTCCTGTTTGAAGAGCCTGGTGTCCTCCTCCATGTCATGGTCCTCTTCCGTGTTTCCCACGTTCAGACACCGAAGCACGCTGGACTCGCCAACTCGCGCTTCGGTGGTTTGTCTGCAGCACGCTCGCGCACTCCTTGTACGTCTCCGCCAGTTATCCCCACCGACGGTATCTGCACGACAATCGCTCATCCTTTCAACAAAAATGGTCACATTTTTCCGACAACAGTGCCCGTGTGTCTCGTCACTCTCAATTGTTTCTACAGAGAACACAGGAAACTCTCACAGCAATGCGGCCAAGTAGGGACGATATCGCACCAAACACAAACAGGAAGAAACGACAGTGACAAAAACTAAGCATTTCCGGCAAAGACCTTCACAATAAAACGCAAGGCCTGCGTTACATAACAGTCTGTCCCTCTCTCTCCACACAAACACACACACTTCCTCTTTTTCCTCTGCTTCCGTGAGAATTTTACTATTGGTGTTGTAGCTACAAAACTTAATGCCATAGTGAACGTGGAAAAAAGTCACTGGCCATGCAAATACTTAAATTGTATTAAATTATGAATTATGCATGTAGTAAATATTTAATTTGCTAATATTAACAGTAATTTTAATTGCTGTTTAACATTTACATTCATTGTTTAAATTTGCTTGGCTTCTAATCCCCCCGCATGATTTCAATCGATGGTTTCGTGGGCGTGTCCCTCAATGAAGGCATAAATCCATCCCCTTCCATGACCTGGATAAAAACGTCATCCTCAAGGAAAAGTGGGTGGGAGAGTTGATCACAGCTGTCTTGAAATTGCACTGTAGTAAGGGGCAAATTAAGCTTTATGAAACATTGAAGCTTGTACTGAAATGGGTTCTTTGCTCGAAGGATTTCAATATGTATGTATGTACATGTATACTACACTGTTAATCTGAATATAGCATCAAGTCAATTAAGTTTAGTAGCAGCAGTATTAGAAGAGGTTGTTAATCAGTTTCAGCTGCTTTGTTTTTAATGAAATTACCAACGGGTGCACTAGATGGCAAGGATAAGACAACCCACATCAGAGGAACGGTGGAGGCCACTGTCAACTTTCTCCTCATCTTTTCCAGCTGTTTTTTCATAGTTTTGTATTTGAATATGGTCAATGTCACTACTGGTAGCATGAGGTGATCCCTGGATGCTACAGAGGCTGCAGAGGTAGTCCAACTCCTACAGGATGGTACATCAATGCGTTTCATTGTCAACAGGTTTGCTGTGTGTCCAGCACAGTCTAAGGAGCATGGAGGGGATTCCAGGAGATGGGAAGTTACTCTAGGAGAGCTGGACAGGGCCATAGGAGGTTCTTAATTCACCAGTAGGACCAATGTCCGCTCCTTTGTGCAAGGAGCAACACAGGAGCACCAGAGTTACAAAGTGACCTCCAGCAGGCTGGTTTAAATATATCTAACCAAACAATCAGAAACAAACTTCAGGGAGGGAGGCCTGAGGGCCTGGTGTCATTTAGTGAGCTGCCCGGTACTGTGGAGCCTGACTGGCATTTGTCATAAAATACCAGAATTGGCAAGTACACCACTGGCACCTTGTGCTTTTCACAGATGAGAACAGGTTCACCCCAAGTGCATGTGACAGACATAAAAAGGGCCCGGAAAAGCCATGGAAATCATTATGCTCCCTTTAACATTGTTTAACAGGACTGGTTTGGTGGTAGGTCAGTGATGGTCTTGGGCGGTATATCCAGGGACAGACCTTTACAGGCTAGGCAACAGAACCCTGACTGCCATTAGTATGGGGATGAAATCACATTGTGAGACCCTATGCAGGTGGCATAGGTCCTGGGTTCCTCCTGGTGCACGACAATGTCCAGGCTCATGTGATGAGACTATCCAGGCAGTTCTTGGAGGATGAAGAATTTGATATTTGACTGGCCCCCAAACTCATCTGAACATGTTTCAGGCCATCCAATGCTACCTCAAACTGTCCAGGAGCTCAGTGATGCCCAGATCCAAATCTGGGAGGGGATCCCCCAGGGCTTGATCAGTTGTCTCATCAGGAACACGCCACAATGTTGCCAGGCATACATACAAGGACATGGGGTTATACAAACTACTGAGTACCATTTTGAGTGGCTCTATGAAATTTCAGCAAAATGGACTAGCATGCGAATCTTTTTTTTTTACTTTTATTTTTTGGGTGTCTTTGAATTTTGCCCTCTGTAAGTTGATCATTTTAATTTCCATCAAACAATGTGGCATTGTTTCATTTTTAACAGTCCATATCACCATAGATATCCAGCATGATTGAGTTTGGATGTGTTTTAATTTTTTTGAGCAGTTTATTAATTATTTATACAGTACAGTTCATTAGCCAATCAAAGACAAAACCCACAGTGAATATTGATCAATTTGACAGCATTATTACTATTACACTATATATTTGAAGACAGAGTTCAATGTGAAACACGGTATGAAGAAGCAATATAATTTAAATTTAAACTTATAATTTACACATGTCAATACATACAACAATACAACAAACAACCAGGATTTTGGTCCAAAAACTCCAGCCAAAGCTGATCCCTGAAGATACAATATAAAATATTTTTTTAAAAAGGAACCAAAAGCAATATTATAATATTTCCTTAAAAAAAGTGACAGGCTCACTGAATGGTGAGGCTGTTTAAGTGCTAAACCAAGGTTTCAGGTAAGAAAACAAAATAATTCATCAATAAGCAGGAACTACTGGCAATTTAATGGTTCAAACAGTTCAGTTATACCTAAATTAACTTAAAAGATCTATAACAGCATGACTAGTCTCCTGCTAGCGATACACAACTGAAATATCCACTGTGATACAAAATTCAATATTTGCAATTCATGTGGCAAAGTGTTGTAAGATTTCCTACTTATTATTCATATTTCAAAAGAGCAAGATGAATGTAATAAAAGAAATATTTCCAATATAAACTTAAAAACAGAGAACTGAAAAAAACAAATAAAACTTATGACATAAAAAAATCATAAAATTGTACTAGCTTCCCTATAGGAGCTCTGGTCTGCTGCTGCAAACTTCACAAAGCACAGAGTCAATCAGGTGGCTGAACACACTGAAATCTTGTCTGTAACTGTCACTGCATTGTGAAGAGTGTAGTGGTTCAAGAGATGTCTCCAAGTTGGACTGCACATGAGCAATTCTTGGTCACCTTTGAAACAATAGAAACACGTTAGAAACTGCTTCGTTCATCTTTGCAATGTTGTTAAAATTAGAAACATCCACTCTCAAAAAGTGATGCTGAAAACTAGAGAATGATCAAACTGACCTGTATGAAATAGTCTTGCCAAAAATACAGTGGAAATACGGCTGATTTACATAATCACCTACCCCCCAAAAAGTTAATATGAAACAAGACTGCAACTGCTAATATGGCCTCCTTCATACAAGCTGCCTACAAATTGCAGACAACGCACCAAAGTCAGACTTTTTACTAAGGTGAGGTATTTGCCATGTACAAGTAGCCTTGTGTATGTTTAAAATTAAAACTTATTATGACTTATAAGTATCAATAATAAAGACTTGAATAGTTTAGTACTACACACAATAATAACATATATTTATAACTGAAAACATTTCAGGTTTAATTACCAAGAACTTTTAAAACATGTTTTAAAATAATCGTTATTCAGTGCAACTAGGTTAGGAATATGACAGTGGTAGTAATTTTGAAAAATCCACAGCTCAATCAATAGTGGAAACAAGAGTGATTTTCTTAGACAACTGTATATTAGGAGCTCTGCAACTTCTGCATAATTCTTAAAAACACATCTGCAGAGCTGCATTATCTCACCAATGATGCAGAGTCCCTCCTTGGCCCTGGTGATGGCTACATTTATCTGATTGGGATCACCAACAAAGCCCAGATGTTTGGAAAGCCAGCTTGCTTCTGGTTGTCTCTCAATTTCTTCATTTGGTAGAGAGCACACTGTAGATAAGATGACATAACGCCATTCACTTCCTAAAAGACAAGAATTTTGTCACATATTTTGCTATCATTAAACAGCATAACTGAGTTTTTCCTGTGTCTATCCTTTGACACTTTTGCGTATTGCTTATTATGCAAGCTGATTATAATCCCCCAATTTCCTAGTTATCCTTTGTTGTAGTTCTTCTTGTTTCATTATTTTGTGAGAAATTCCTGAATCAAACCCAGCAAAAGAATTCCACGTCAACTGAATTAAACTAAGTCAATTCGATTTGATTTGATTTGAACTACAACACATGGGTCTTTTTAAAACTGAACAGTTTTTTGTTCTGTTGGCTTTTTTCCAAATTATGTTTTGTTTATCTTATATTACATTTTGATATAGTTTTAATGTTTTATTTATTCTAAATATATTTTACTATATTTTGAATACTATATTCTGAAGTCTTTTCTTTTTAGGAAACTTTAGGAAAGGATTTGTTGTCAGGTAACAGAGTAGCACACTGTCACCTTGACTTTTTGTGATTGTGGTAACTGGGATTTGTTCCATCTTATTTTCCATCAGCTCATTCCTGATTTCTGAGACCTGGGCATTATAAGGTGACAAAATCACAATACTTTGCTGTGCAATTCCGGCAGTCTTCACTAGCTTTTCAGCAATGGCGATCTGCAAGAGAGCCAAATTGAAACAGTTGAGCATCCAGTGGCTTTAGAGTAACTTTTGCTTTTTTATATTTAAATATTACTGTTTAAGAGGAAACATAAGAACATCCAATACTGTACCACTTTGTTTCTCTCTTCAAGATTAGCTTTAGAGTTTTGGTTGCCTTGGGCTGTGCTGACAACTAGACTTATCGTCTTTCCTTTGACATCCCCAAAAACAATGGGTTTTGTCTTGTGGTCAACTTGAAAGACACTCTTCCGCTGTCTCACTCCAGTTTTCAGGTTTCCATCATAAAATTCATTTGATGGGAACTCACATATGTCCTCATGCTATCAAGGTAAACAACAGTTTAGTTAGAATTTGGATGTGGTAGTCAATGTAGTGTATAAAGAGTGCAATCCAAAAGTATAAGACCACTTGACAAGATACTTATACTAATAAGTATACTAACAAAATGTTAAGCTGGCATTGTCAATTAGTCTTAGTATAGGCAAGATACTCTCTATCTTAACAATTTGAGTGAAGAGTGGAGTTAGTGAGATTTGAGTGAATCTGTGAAACATGTCAGCGGTAAATAGTTACAGCGTATTTGTTTGGCCCCATTTAAGTGCAGACCTGCATAGACTCCAAAAGTTTGCTCAAATCTGACAACTGAGGCCATATTTGTACCATCACATAGTCAGTGATGTTTTGCTTTTCCAACAATGTTCTGATGAAAACTTGACTGATATTTGTCCAGGTGAATAATGACAGCAAAATGATTGATTTGAACAAGCCTCTGTTGAGTCGATCAAATTCACCTGAATCATTTGAAACTTACTTCCATGGCAGGCTATAAAGGTGTTCCCATGGGCAATTTCACTAATCTGCTGTTTAAATTCTTGTTCTATTCCCTTTACAGGATTGTGCATGTCTGTGTGCGTTATTAAGTTTAGCATACATAAAACTGTAATAAGGTAAGATTAGATTTTTGATGTGGTCTTAAACTTTTGTAATCCGGCATATTTATTATGTGCTATACATCACTATTATATACACTTCTATCGTGTAAAGTTAATGTTCTTACCATTCTGTACTGGGTGTCCAGCATAACTACCCTCTTCTCATGGATTGTATAGTAGCGCTCAAACAGAGACTTGGCCATTCCAAGCTTCCTCACATGTTTATTCCTCACAATGGGTCGTAGCTGTTTGTGGTCCCCAATCAAAACAATCTGAAAGTTATATTGGTGATATTGTAAGACAGAGTGAGTAACTAGCAATAGAGTGACGACTATCAAAGCAGCGATGAGGCACCCTCTTTTTTGGGGTCTTATTCACAAAGAATATTATCCTGAAACTAGGAGTAGTCATAAATGAAGATGAAGTAGTAGTCCTAGATTCTAAAAAGATGCCCCTTGTCCTAAGTTTAGCTGAAATTTAGAAACGATGCTACTAGATCAATTTTCTTCACCACCTATCAGGCTACAGTCACTTGAGTACAGTCTATTCCAATAGACAATTAGCCTGTGAGACTCTAAGGCCATGTCCACACTAATACGTTTTCGTTTGAAAACACACCTTTTTCTCCCCGTTTTGGCCTTCCGTCTACACTGAGACGGCGTTTTTGGTCAAGGAAAACGGAGCTTTTTGAAAACGCTCTCCAAAGTGGATAAATGTGAAAACGCTGTTTTCACTTTGCAGTGTGGACTGCGAAAACAGAGGCTTTCGAAAACGATGAGGCATTTTAGTCATATGATGCAGTCATGTGACCAATTCAACTAAGATGGCGGACGGCATTGTACAGCAGTGGTTTTGTTTGCTCTCAATTTAGCCCTATTAAAGATTATTATCAGTTTGTACATGCTCCAGATAAAACTCGGCACTTTTCCTCAACATTTTGCCGCGACGTTTCAAAGAGCCATAAAGTAAATAAATGGCAGACGGGAATGACGCAGGTCGAATCGTCTTACGTTTCGCGCATGCAAGGTACAGGAAGGTAAGCGTTTTCAGTGTGGATGAAAATGACTGAAAACAATAGTGTGGGCACGGAGCGTTTTTAGATGAAAACACCGTTTTCATCTGAAAACAATAGTGTGGACATGGAGCGTTTTTAGATGAAAACGCCATTTTCAAATTTACCCAGATTAGTGTAGAAGTAGCCTAAGATAGGTGTTTTAAGATATTTACAGCTGACTATTGTAAGCTCAATAGGTCTCATTCACCCCAACCATTCATCCCATTCCCCCCAACTTGTCGCAGCAGATGGCCGCCCCTCCCTGAGCCTGGTTCTGCCAGAGGTTTCTTCCTGTTAAAAGGCAGTTTTTCCTTCCCACTGTCGCCAAAGTGCTTGCTCATAGGGGGTCATATGATTGCTTGGTTTTTCTCTGTATGTATTATTGTAGGGTCTACGTTACAATATAAAGCACCTTGAGGCAACTGCTGTTGTGATTTGGCGCTGTATGAATAAAATTGAATTGAACTATTGTCCAGTATTATAATAATCATCCATTCACTGTCATTGTGTGAATTTGATTCCTGTTTTATCATGTGTTACTTTAATAGGATTTTATTAGCTCACCGTCTTGGTAATACTAGGTTATGAGTATCTCCACAATTATGTCTCTTGCCACAATTACACTTGTGGGGTTTGTTTTTTTTTAAGGTATAGCTCTTGAAACAACAACTAGGCGTCATATTTCTACCACACTTTCACCTATGAACTAATATTGACCCAATGGATGTGATGGGTGAACCACTTGAACCTTGTTTTACACTACTAAAAACTGCTTAGTGTTTCTATGTAAATATATATCTTTTTTTAAAATGTCTTGTCAGCAATATGAAGCAACATCATTTTACCTTTTACTTATTGACCACATTTAATACTGATGGGGGTTCTTTTTCTAAACTTCTTTAATGGTCATTTCAGCCCCCCCCCTGGTTTTAGTCCAAGAGAGCATGCTTTTTAGTTATTAAAGAAGACAGAATGCAGAAAGACCTAAGAACAAGCAGCAGTGGTTTCTATAAAGGCCTAGCAGAGCATCTCAAGGAAGGAAACACAGCATTTCACGATGTCCAAACCTTTTCTGGTTTGTTGCAGACTAGTGGAATCAGGGCCTGGGGTTCAGTGGCCATAGCACACTCATCAATAAGAATCTGACGTGCAGTGACAGTCTTAGTCAAGACTGGGGTGGAAGACTGCGTACATGTGCACAGTATGATGTCATGCTGTTGGAGTTCATATGCCCGAGCTTTTCTGAGAAGGTCTTTGTATCTAGAGGAAAACAATCCATGCAGTTCTTTCAACTGATTTTTATGCGAAATTGATTGCTTTTATTGTAAATAATAGTCTCATTAATATTTATTTTAAAAACGTACTTTTCTAAAAATAAACTATCAAATCAAATGTAGATTTATTCAGTATTTCAGTACTGTACTTAAATTATGTGCCTAACTCCTTCCAACAATACATTCATTTAAAAGGTCAAAAAAAAAAAATTAGATATATAAATAACTTACTCTTTCAATTCTTGAGTAGTCAGTTCTCCCTTTTTTTCAAAAGCAAGTTTAATACGTTTATCAAAGTCTTTTATTTGAGCTGAATAAATGTTTTGGTCCTGACGCATGCGGTGATGCATAGTGATATCCCTAAATTCATGTAAAAGAGGCCAATATTATATTAACAATCAACAAAAAAATCCAAATGCAGTTAGTCACCAACTGATATGATTGCAGTACCTGAGCTCTGGTTTGGAACGATCTTGGTGAAGGGTTCTGTGGGAAAACTGCAGCTTGCAGTCTGGAAAAGGGAAATCAAGCATCTCCACTTCTTGGCTGTAAACCCTGAGGGGCCTTAGGCTGTCCTTAAACCTCATTAAATACTCTGTGTTACAGCAATAACAAACACACAGAACACGACAGGTTTTGATGACCACTTCAAAGATGAAATTGAGATGAAATTCTGCAGAGAATCAGCATAACTTGCCTGCTACAACATCAACAGACTTGTTGGATGGCCCACAGTAGAGAATGACTTTTTTCTTTTCCTTATCCTTTGGGTCATCCAATTTCCTTTTATTTTTAGAGTTGTGCTCAAAAAAACTGTGTACAATGTACACACCTACTACTGTTTTTCCAGTTCCTAAGAGGCAAAGAAAATGGTTTAAGACTTTGCAGAAAATATGAACCATCAAGGTACAAAAGTTGACACACTTACCAGGGGGTCCTTGTATCAGTGTGAAGGTATTATTTAGAGCTTTATCTACTGCACGGTATTGGCTCTGGTTCAGCTCTGGCAGTCCATTTAAGTTTCTCTTCACAATATTTAAGCTTGATTTAACTGAAAGACAATGCAAAAGCTTTAAATAAATTCTGGGTTTGGTGCTTGTAATTTTCTGTGTAACTAATATGGACATAAATATCAAACTATTTATTGATGAATGATGGACATACCCTCTCTTGGAATGCGCTGCCCTAGAGCTATAGCCTTAACAAAGTCACATGCAGACGTAATGTTGACTACAGCATTTTCTTTCCGGCTACAGAAATAAAGAAGAAAATCAGTGTCTATCAAAGTAAGAAAATTTGTAACTGAAAAAAAAAAACCTTTCAACTATCCAGCAGTAAGTAATGTAATATAAAACGGAACTACAATTGAACTTACATGTCAGGGATGAGCTTTGGAGTGATTTCAACTGTGAAATGAGTGTTTTTCTGAAAAACACATTCAGGAATGGTCTCCATAGGCAGGTGACTGATGTAGAACTCCACTTTACTTCCACCATTTTTCAATTTTTCTGCATTGCTTGTGAAACCATGGGCTACCCATGTGAACTCTTTTGGGTCTACCAGGGTGGAATGTTCCATGTTTGAAGTTTCCAGTTTGAGACCTCTTTTCCGTATGCACAGAAAGCAGTTTCCAAGGTTGAATTCAATGGCCCATTCACTGATCCATTGTAGCGGCAAGAAAAAGCTTCCTTTGAGTATGCCTTCCAACTCTTGGTTAAACTTTACCTGGAGGTTCTCAATGATAATGCTGTCACTTTCATTCACTGCATTGGCAGCAGATTCCATCTTACACAAAGGTTTCCAGATCCGTATATACTCCTTGGTATCATTGTAATGAGTCCTTGAAGGATTATCTGCCCATCTGGAGAAGCACGTGATAGGGCTGTTGACATGGTCAACACAAATTTCAAACTTTGGTTTAATGTGTACCAACTGAACAGTGGGCATTTGATAGCCTCTTTTAATCCCTGATGTCAATTGGACCTGTAGGATGTCACCTGGCTGCAGCTGGAGTTGGATGTCAACAAAATGCTCACTTTGCATCTCTGGTATTTCTTGCTCTTCAGAGAGACGCTTTTCAGCCTGAGTATAGCAAACCTCAGAGGACTGAGGCAAAACAGCTTGTTTTTCCAGTTCCTTCAAATCAGCATCAGCATGCATTATGAGACGCTTTGCATGATCTAATTTTCCATTGTCAATTGCCTCACTAGTATCCTTCCATACTCTCAATGGAACCTCAATGCAAGGACGACTATCTGCCATCATTTTCAGCTCTTGGTGGATTTGCATGGCATCAGCTGAATAGATCCGTCTTTTCCATTTAAGCGTGACACTGTGTTTTTCTGTATCGTAAAATGGTTGATCGTCTAGTTGCAAATCTTTGTACATAATTGGCAAACTCCCAACAAATATGTTCTTGTTAAAGGGAAATACTACTGCAAAACTGTCTTCTTCAGGATTTGCATGAACAACAAAGGCTATCTTTGAAGCACTTTGTTTTTTCATGCTCACTGCATATGAAATTTGCTCAGCCTTCTGTTCATACTTCTCGGCATTCTTGAGGTTCTCCTGAAATTGACTGCACAAAGCCATGATCTTTGACTTAGTGTATTGTACATCCGTATTACATATGACAGAATGCAAGAGTCTTTGCAAGATGACATCCATGTACTGCCGTATTGGTGAGGAAGCTTTTGTGTAAGACTTTAGGTTCAGAGAATAATGCCCTATTTCTGCCTCAGGGGATGATTTTGAACAGATGAAGTAAGCTTTACTGAAGCACCTTCTGAACTTTTGAGTGACTGGTTGTATCAGAGGGTGGATTTCATCAGCAGCAACTAGATCTATCATTTTGTCTGTATCATCTGTTCTGGTAGCTGCAACAATTTCTTTCCACACTTCAGGGAGTATGCGAATATTTTTACACTTTGGGCTTTGTTGGTCATGGTCTACTTTGTGCCGTACAAAAAAAGACAATGGTATTAATTCTCCACATTCCTCTTTGAATTCTTCTACCTTTACAGGATCTGGTTTTGCCTGACAGCGAAGTGGTGTGGAATACCTGGTTTTGTCACAGCTGATCAAAGTCTCAGATGCATGTTGGTTAAATAACACAGCAAGCTCTTCAATCATCAAATGGGCTTTGTGCTGCCTGGTCAATCTGTCAGCATCGGTTTGAGAATAAGCCCAGTCAGATTTAAGTCTTATCTTCCTTTGAGCTTTTGCAAAACAATAAGCAACTGTTACACAATGCTCAACAGTATCAAATTTGGGGGTCTCTTTATAGCTTTTCGAGATGATGTCCTCTGCCTCTAAATATGACAGCTGCTTGTCAGAGTTGATTAGAGAAAGCTGAAATGTGGGTTTTTCTGTTATCTTGTTTGTATTTTTCTCTGCTTTGAACATCAGTGAGACCACCCTGCGATCTTGACCTTCTTGCAGACTGAGTTGAATGCTCAAGTCTTGGGGAAACATGTAAATAGGTTTCTCCTCAGCACAGTAGTAGGTAGTGCCACTTTGTTCTGCAGCCCTATCTAAATCATCACCTGGCCTCACAACACTTGCCACATCAGCAATATGGAGTCCCAATTCATAATGATCTTTAAGTTCCCTGACGCTGATAGCATCATCCAGGACCTTTGCTCGTGCAGGATCCACAGTAAAAGTGATTAACTCACACAAGTCCTGTCTGTTTGTATTGTTTTCATCAGTGTTGGAAAGGGCCTTGCCTGATTTGCATGTACTGTATGCAACTTTGAATTCTTCATTCAGGATCTTTAGGCCAGAATCCAAAGAGCTGCCAACTGGAAGAATATCTATGACGTACCCCAATGGAAAAGATTTGTTTTCGTTCCAGCAAATCACTTGCACCTTGAATACACTGTTCTGTTTTAGATTTTCATCAATATACTTTTGTGTTGCAACTGTCCATTCTCCATCAATTTCCTCCCATATTGGAATATAGTTCCGTTGCTTCTTGGGGATCAGTATACATATTTTGGACTCCGATTTTTTTATCGGTATCATCATCCTTCTGATAAATTTGCTTTCAGAATTCTGTCGTGACTTGCTGTGATCTTCATCCTCAAGCAGGCACACAAGTACACGTGCTGATTCTTCTTTCTTGGTGATGTTTACAACTTCTGTTTTGTGGAGGACCACTTCATCACCAGTAAAGGATTTACCAAGGTTTGCCTGTCCCACGATGCTTATTCGTTTGGTCGGATCATGAAATGGTATGCAGTAGCCTTTCCTGCGTGATTCCCTGAATAACTTCCCATGTTTGCAAATCTCCGGTTGTTTTTTACACATCTTAAAAAGATCTGTGCCAGTATCAGTGACATTGTATAGTTGTCTTGACCCATCGTGATTTGAAAAGGTGATCTGAAATTCCAAACTGTCTTCATCTGTTTTCAGGTGGTCATAATCATCTTTCAGCTCTTTAAGAATCGCATCATCTAGAGTGTGGCTCTCATCCACATGTTCGAACTTCTGAAACTTTGCAGTTTCCATAATATCTTGTTCAAAGAACTCTTTAGTGAAATGCTGTGGTGCAACACTGTTGCTGCTGATGCAGTGGTTTATGAAACTCTTCCAGATTCCTGAACATTTTCCAAAGCAACACAGGGCAGCAGCATCTCCTATTACAACCACCTGGGATTGAGCCCTTGTCATCGCAGTGTTTAAAACACGGGCATCATTGAACATCTCCAGACCAGGCAGGTGAGATGTTTTAAGGCGGTCGCCTGTTTGCACAGTTGTCATTACGACTGCTCTGAACTGTTTTCCTGTAGACACATGCAAGGAGTTATTTGAAAATGATAATAATAGCGATGCAGTATTTGAACAGTGAGAGTTTAGACTTCCTTTCTGTCTACAATAATGGAGAATCTGACAAGGGGTCTTTTACCTTGAACATTTGCAAGTCTCTCAACATGGATGTTTGCAAGGTTTCTGCTTGAAAGCGCTGTCCTAATTCGAGGAACCTATAAATCAAGGAAATCAACGAAAAAACTTGAAATTTTATAAATCAAATCTTTACATCATATCTTTGTGTCTTTAAATTCATCTTAAAGTCCTGTATTTATCATTACTGTGATTCATGTTTATCTTTTAGTCTGATTATAACTGGACTCAACACAAAAAGTTATTACCTGAAATCCTTCTGACAGAATGCAGATTGAGCTTTGGTCCTCGTGACCCCAGCTTGCTGGCCAGTGTTTAAGAATATCTTTCACTACTTCAACCACTTCGTTCACCTCTGCGTTGTTATACCAAGACATCGATACTGTCTCCAAGCGGCACTCTCCCCTGACATGGTGAAACTTCAGGGCATGGCAGTTTGTAGGAGCTGGAACATCTCCAGCAGCTTTGATGACATCATTTTTACCAACATAAAAATGGGTGGCGACAAACTCCACAATTTCTCTGGTTGAGCGATAATTTTCATGAAAAATGATTCTGCTTTTCTTAGCAGCATCACAGTTTTGGCCTTGATAATAGTGGAACAAGCGAGTGAGGAGTGTGTGATTTGAACGATCATGGTCAGCCACGGAGAAAAGCTTTGGTCCCATTTGCATATGATCTCCTGCTAGAACAACTCTTGTGTTTGACCCAGCAAGACCAAGGGCCATTAGGGCTTCACATTCTAGCATCTGAGAGGCTTCATCAATTAGAATGTGGGTGAAGTATCCCTCTGGAAGATTTAGGTCATGAAAATGTCTTGCCATGGTTGTGGTAGTTATGATTATGTTGTGCTGATCTAGAGCAGCTTTTGTAGGTGGTAGAAAATAATGTCCTTCTTCTGAAAGAAGACAGTATTTCAAAGTAATGCTATCAGAAGCTTGCAAAGCAGTCCCTTGTTTGTTTGCTTTTATTCTGAGTGGCCTGATTCCACCATTTTTCTTGCTGATGATTGGATGGAAGTGTTCTCTCACATACAGATCTGCTGAACTGAAAGGAAAGGACAAGTAAATATTAGCATTTGATTAGAACTTATTTAAGCAATACAACTCAGCCCAGAAAGGTTACCCTAGAGTAACACTAGGAAAATAATTTTTAAAATTGGAGTTTTCAATTTTAAGTTTTCAGTTGATCCAAATGAACTCTACCTTGATTTAAATAATGCTGCTTTCTTGTAGCTCTCATATAGTACTGAATATCTCCAGCTAATACACAACTGCTAATCTGTGACATGCACATTATATGACGTACTTAAATTGTATTTTTGCACCGCAGTTATTGTAAATGGACTGGTTGTTATATAATGCTTTTCCACTCAGCCTGAGCACTCAGGGCACTTTATATAACATGCCTCATTCACCCATTCATATGAGAACTTTTTTTTCTGTGCTTAAGTGCTTTCTAATTAGTGGGTGACCTGCTCTAGTTCCTCAGAAACCTTTTTTTGTTTTAAAGAAATGTATAGTCATTGTGCTGCCACTGCTGGGGTGCAGTAGCTCCACCACCCCACTAGGGGGAGGAAGTGGGTTTGTGTACTCAAGTTTCTCTAGTAAATGTAGGAAAGTTTATGGAGTCTGGCTAAAGTTGATACCAGCACACAAGTTATTAGCTCTGAAGTTAGCTGCACTGGAGCATGAGAAATATATGCTTTTAAGTACGATTATATTCTGTGTTCATGTTAAGCATGTGATGTAAAATGGTTTGTGGACTCTCATATTTGAAGCGAGCATGTTGGTTGCACTGCCGATGCTAATTGTGTTAGCATGTCAATGGGAAATTCCATTATATGTTAGCATCAAGCTAGCAGGATTTGGAGTTAACATGTTTTCATTTATTTTTCTTAGTTATACCAGCTGCAATTTAAGTTGTTAAGTCTTCAGTCTGTACCTTGTAATGTGAGAACTATAATATGTTCCAAATGTATGTTTTAATATGTTTTTCTTATGTTTGTAGTTTTACAGTGCCTTCATTAGGGAGACAAATAAACCCTGCAATGACAACTGGAAGCTTTTGCCTCTCCTTTTGAAGAACTGTTTATCTATCTGCCAAACTGGGCATCAACGTACAGGGAGGGCGGAATAGTAAAAAAAGCACCATTCTCATCAGCCAGAGAGTTCTCTAAAAGACAGAAAGGATGGATGAAACACTGGAAACAAGGTCAAGAGTGTCCAGTTCTTTACATTCCAGCAGGCTTACATCATCATCTACTGCTGCTGCCAGAGCACGAGCAAAAGCAGAAGCTGCCCGTGCTCAGCTCTCCTTTGCCAAGCAGGAAGCTAACATCCTAAAACAACAGGCCGAGCAGCTTAAAAAGAAAGCAGATCTGGATGCAGAGCTACACATACTCAAATCACAAAAAGC
>VUQG01024404.1:0-16792 GCA_015106755.1 Etia nguti | reverse complement strand
TTGGATGAAAAAAAAAAAAAAAAAGGGAAACAAATGAATATGGAGTACGGGTGAGGGTAGTAACCTTTTGTGGGGTATATGAAAATAGGAAAATGCATTAATATTGCATAAAGAAAAAGTAGAGGTTAAATTAAGCAAGCATTGTGGAGCTGTTGTGCTACCGTATCTGTATGTGTGATGTCATCTGTCACAATGCACGCAAGATCACATAACCTTTCCACTGAACCTACAAGTGTGTGTTAATATACCCAGCCGTGTGCATAACGTGTGTGCGCATATGTGTGTGAATATGTTTCCTGACTGCTAGTGAGACCTGTTTGGATGACCTGTTTGAGTAATGTATGGGCAAAGCTGTGAATCGCTCCAGGGAGGGAGAGCAAAAGGAGGCAGGATTTTAACCCAGCGAACTCCCTTTCAGTGTTTGGATTTGGAAAGACGCGGCCAGCTCCCAGCCAGTTCTCTCCCTGTGTGGGAGAAAGGCGCTCTGGGCTATTCACATTTCCATTATGTGCTAAACTGAGCTGATTTCTTGCCATGAACAAGATGCACACACGCTCGGACGCACATGCATGCACACACAAACACCCACACTGTCTCCACTGCTCTGTGTTTATCATTAGCACAGATGGGGAATTCCATGCAAACAATATATTGCAAGTTGGTTTTAAAATAATTATTAAAAAATATATTTATCCACCCATGGCATTCTGTTATATTTACTTTTTTAATTGCAAAACAGGTGAATATGAGACATGAACCTAATGACTTGACTATGATGTACTATAGTTACATTACTACAGTTAAAAGAAGAACATGTCAGAGTCAGAATTATGGCACTGTTGTGGCTTCAGCTGATTTGTCACCCTTGGCTTTATGGGGAAGTCACAGAATAGGAAGGGAAAAAACTGAGATAAGAACCATGAAGCTAATAGTAGCTCAAGACATTATCTGAAATCTCTGTGCCTTCTTTTTGTGCACCACATCATCTCTTTGCCTTATTGCTGTATTCAGTCTCTGTTGTCTTGTGTTTCTGTTGTCTTCTTTTACTGATGATACCTCGTCTTTGTTTCAAGGCAGTGAACTGTCCTGGAAGTGCTGAGGCTTAAGGAGATGCTGGCAATGTAATAGGACATACAAATCGAGCCATAAGAATGCGTGTGTGTCTGTGTGTATGTGTGCGTCAGAGGATACAACATTGGCTTCCCCATACAAATCGAGACATTGTGGTCTCGGGTATTATAGCTGGTATTATCTAGCGTCCCTGTCTCACTGTAATCGGAATTTACACTGCACTTTATATCACATTTACACTGCACTTCTTGAGCTGTACAGTTGTCTTTGAAGATAGTGAATAATTCTTTCTCATAAAGAAACCAGAGACCCAAAACTGTCGTTATAGTGTCAAGAGACACATCTTCTGGCGGCTTCACTGATTCCCTTGACTGAATAGATGCCGACTTTATGAACACAGTGACTGTGTCAGAGTGATTTTGTGGGATTTTCTGGTTCTCCCTAAACACAATAAAGCTCATTTGTATGTTGTAGCTCAAACAGGCATTCTGAATTCATTTTCTGAGTTAATTCTCACATTCTTTGTCACTGTTGAAGCTGCAGCTACTTCTAAATTGTTTCTTGGTTTGTTTTTTGTGAGAAACCTATGTTATATGTAGCAACCATACATATGTTGTAATTGTGACTTTCGCAAAATAAAGTAGCAACACCTAAATATTAGAAAATATAGAACTGTCTTCCCCAGCCTAGCTTTAATATTCTTTTAAAAACACATGTTTTGTAGCACATTGTAGGATACATTTTTGAATCCACACCAATTGGTTTATATTTTTTGTATTCAAAGCACCATCTCGATCATTTTGAGGACCTATTAAATGGATCAATGCTTGCTTAGTGGAGTACACCTCATGAGTACACCTCGTATTTCTAGATAGGGCCATACATATTTGGAGAATGACACATTTTTGTGTGTAGTTTTTCTTTCTACACCACCTTAGTTAATTTAAATGATACAATCGAGATGTGATTTAAGTGCAAACCTATGGCTGTAATTCAATGGATTTACCAAAAGTAAACTGAATGACTGCCTGAATTCTACAATCCATGGACATCACTAAATGCTGTGTTTCTGCTCTCTAAGTCCTTCTCTGCCACCACCTTTAGTTCCTGTTTTTTTGGGGTCTTTCTGCCTTCAATTTATTTTTCTTTAATAAAAGAAAAGTACGCTCTATTGAGCTGAGATCAGGTGACTAACAAGGCCATTGAAGAATATCCCATTCTGTTGCCTTGAGAAACTCTTAGGTTGCTTTTGCAGTGCGCTCTGATTAATTATATATTTGCACTGTGAAGTGCTGTCTGATCAGTTTTGCAGCATTTGGCTGAGTCTGAGCAGAGAGCATAGCCTGCTAGTGCTACTTCTTTGAGCAGTCACATCATCAATAATCACTCGGTTCCACAGGCAGCCATACATGCCATAACATTACTTCCACCATGTTTGACAGATGATGTTGTATGCTTTGGATCACAAACTGTTTCTCTCCCTCTCCATACTTTTCACTCCTCATAATTGTGGAACAAGTTAAGCTTGGTTTCATATGTCCAAAGATTTTTTTTTTTCAAAACCTTTCACTTTTTTCTGGCAACGTCAAATGACCAATATTTACATGTATGTACACGACTTTGACAATGATACACCTACCCCCACAAGATGACTTGACTTGGTTAGATGTTACCTTTTGGTGTTGCTGGACTGGCCAGTGCATTCATTCTTTTTTAGCAATGTATCACATGTTTAATTTCCCAATTCTAACTTTATTATTTTGATTTCCAGCCTAATAATGGCCTCCTTCACTTGAATCAATCTCCACTGATGTCCACTGCAGTGGTGTACAGAAGCAAAAGTAAAAACAATAAATAAATGGTGTTATGGTCCAAATACCCATTAATCTATTTGTACAGCTCAGTATATCTTGTCTATTATAAGGAAGCCCAGAATAAGATCCAAATATTTTCGGTATGTATTACATTTAAAGTAATTGCCTGGTGTACATAGTGTCAAGGGATAAATTTCATTTTCCACGGCCTTTCTTGCATAAAGGACAGTACATGCCGGGCAGATTTTAGTCTTCTTTGTGTATTTCAGAATATCATGGCTACAGGGATGCATAATCACATGACTCCTCCAGGGACTGCAGGTTCCTGCCAGTATTGCTGCAGCCAAAGTTGTCATGCAATGCTCCGGGTGGGAGCAAACGGATATATGAAAGTGCTGTGGGGATGATCTGACAGTGAGTCTAGCTCTAGAATGGTCTGTTTCTTTAGGAGTCCACACACATCCTCAGATTTTCTAATGGGCTGTAGCATTGTATCTTAACCAGTGGCTCAGAAAATGTAGCTAACTAGAGGGGTGCTGCTCCCTCGGGTACATTTGTGCTGTACAAGCTCAATTTTGGTGGTTCGTCATGCATTTTGTGAGCTTGAGTCTGAGTGAAATTTGAAGAGACATTATTCATTCCGTGTGATGCAAAACACTTCAGCTGTTTAAGATGGCAGCAAAGCTTAAAATATGTAAATTATGCAGATATGCCAGACAAATCTACAGCTGACAGCCTGGCATCAACAAATGATGTAGCTCACAACATTTGTTTGTCATATAAATTAGCCAGTCCATACTAAAACATCGATTTGCACATATATTTTTTCCCCCCCTGTACGCCTTAACAGGGCTCCTATTAAAGAATTAATAGAAGTAACAATGCAAATTTAAACTTTTTTCTTGTCTTTTGTTGTTGTTGTTGTTGTTGTTGAGAATCATCTAAAATGACTTTGGGTAAAATATTTTAAAAAACAGACAAAATGTTAGTTTTTCTTGAAATCTTAAGAAATTATTGTGTATAACTCACCATTTCTTTATTTCCTCCGTTATTCGATTTGCTACTCACTTAACACATTGGAATATTTTAAAGTCTTTGCCTTTAACTTCCTTCTTGTGCCTAATCATCTAGCTTCAGGCTGACTTCAATACAACTGTGATGTCTACAGGGACAGTATTAACATATTTTCATACCATCTGCATGGTTATTCCTTCCTTGTTAAATCTTTTAGCGCACTGTGGATATTTTCCAGCACCGTGGTTTTTCAGAGGAAATGTTTTACATTTACATTGAATCTTAGCTGAGCAAGACTGAACTAACCCTGAATAAGTAGAAGTGGAAAGAAAATGAAGGCTAGAGAGCATAAATTTTATTCTGTGCACAATGGGAGCATATTTATTTTCTAAGCTGATGGACTATAGCAAGGCACGAAACAGAAGAATTTTCAGCCTTGTCGAGATTCTATTTCCTGACCGTCTTATTTGGTGTATATCTGACACAAATGATAACATCAGCTATTTCAAAGAAAAAAAAAAACCTGTTTATTATTAGAATGTCACGTATTTTTTTCTTGATAAACAAGACTCATTGTGTTTTTGCTACTGTTGCAACATGTCACTTGAGTCTCACATCCAAGTATGTAATTTTAATAATCGACAGTCACCTGCTGTCAGTGTGTACAATCACACTTGGGCAACCACTGAGGCAGCTTTTTTACATATTCACCCTGTTAAGTCAGACATTACAGCTGAGCGCTACTTCTGAGCAACGTGAACAAACAACTGTGCAACCTCCAGGCCACCAGTGGACTGGCACTAATCATCAGAGTGAGTGGCTGTTGATGGAATTAGAACAGCTTCCTCAAACTATTAAGAGAAGGGACAGAAAGACATAAACAGTGATGTGTTGAAGGGAGTTGTGGGCGGAGAGGCGGCGGATGCGAGGGTATTCATTAGCACCAAACTCAAGAACAAGACAAGTCCCCTTCTGTTCAACTGTGCTAGGAGAATTAGATGTATAGTCACTCAGCCAGACAATCATCAATTAAATCCTCCCAGTCTCAGACAACTAGCGAACTAAGCAGAAACAATGCTAGATAAATCTAGTGCTAGATTTGTTTTTTAAGTTCCCTTTGGTAATCGTTTTTGCTGAAATATTAAACACAGTGGTTATTTATTTGGAATTTTAGTATAATAATAGAATGAATGCTTCTAATTAATTTACTTACAGTTAGATTTCAGACAGAAATTTGCGAGGTGTGAAATGTGAAAAAGTCTTGAGCTGCCCCGAACGTCTTTAAATTTTGCCTGGAAAATGGGAAAAAGGTGCAGTGATTCATTGAAACATGTTCAAACATAAATGGAAATAAAGTATATAAGGCAAAAGGACAGTTTGTACAATTCTAACAACCTTGAAAGTCAGTATTAGGTAAGACTTTCTTTGTTCTTCAGCACTATCTGAATTCTCTTTGACTTTTGGATTTCTTGTAATTTCTTCAAGTAGTTTTCAGGAATAGTTCACCAGGCATCTTTTATCTAAAGCTTTTTTTGGTTTGCTTTTGTTCTGTTCTCTACCATAGAACCAAGTCCGCCAGCGCTTATCTTTATATTTTTACATGCTATATTGCCATTTTTGGGAGCATTTCAAGTTGCTATACATCAATACAACCGTTATATCCCAAATTTTAATAATATGTATGCATTAAGTCCATAGTAACTACATAAATTGCAAAAAGTGCAATAAACTACAAAAAAATTGAAAATCGTTTTTGTTTTTTTTATACATATTTCTAGTTAGAGAAATTTCAGAGGTATATCCCTCAAAACTGTAAATACAAAAAAGTTGCACAAAATAGTTTCCAACCACAGGAAGTTTATTTTGAGTGTCTTCATAGTTTTATTTTTTAGATACACCAATTTTTATATACTGCAGGAAAAACGAAAATAAATATTATAATGCAAATTTGCAAAAAAACAAAACAGCATGTGCATCAAAATAAATTATTTCCAACAGTGTAATTGAGTTCCAAGCATCCCAGAAACTATACAGAAAAGCATAAAGTCAAACATGACTTTTAAAAACACCAGTATAGGTTTATAAAGGCCCTGAAGGGGAAAAAAACTACGTTTCCCACAAAATATGACATCACTTCCGGTTTGGGCAGGTAAGGGGGACATGCGATCGTTCTAGCTGACGTCTATTACAACGTAGGAAGTGCTATGAACAGCTGATCGGATCGGCAAAGTTTATTTCTGGAGTATTATGTTTTTGTTGCTGCAAGTGCTTTTTATGCAGTTTTTGCAAAGCCATATGTGGAAGGAAACCGTGACCTAGGACAAGCTGAATGCATAAGATGTAAGTACAACTCCTCCGGTTTTCTATGCAAAAGAAATTATTGCGCTAGCTTATGTGGTTGCAGTTCTACCCGGATTTAAAAATAGTTAAGGAACTCCAACAGGCCTTAAAGGGTTAAGATGATCCAACTATGCTTCAGTAATATTGACATCTGAGCAATGGAGAGGCCAAGCTATGACTGATAATGTTCCACTGTTTGATTTTCTTTCTAGGCATGCTTTTTGGAAGTGTGTTTGGAATCATTGTCAAGCTGAAAAATAAGGCAGTTGACAATCAGACGATTTACATATGATATACATGCAGGCCCAAATCATGACAGAGCCTCCTCCGTGTTTAACAGCTTTCCTGACCTTCCCTGGACATATGGATGAGGCTTTGAACCAGAATTTGAAATTTGGATTCATCACTTCATGAGACCTGTTGCTGCTGATTTTCAGACTCGTTCTTGTGTATTTGGCATATCATAGCTTTTTCTCAATGAACAGTAGATGGATAAGCAGAAGGATCAGATTCGTCTCTCAGGTCCTGTGTCAGGTCTTTGCTGGAGATCTCCCTTTTTCTACAGGGCATGACTTTCAGATAGTGTTCATCTGCCATAGATAGCTTTTTAGGCCTAACACGTCTTTGGTTTGTCCTCAATTTTCTTTTTAGGAAATACTGCACACCATGCCAAGACAGGCCAAGTTTTCAAATAATAGCTCTTTGGAATTGGGAATCATCCTGTTGGTGCAAAAATATTATTTTCTACCTATCCTCTAAAATTATTACACACCACATGTTAAGTGGTCTTTTCTGTGTAGACAGAACATTCCTCTGAATATGATAATATGGGAAAAAAATGTCCAAAAAAGCCCAGAAAACTATTGCTCGAGACCAGTTTAAATAATAAAAAAAAAAATGAGTTGCTCCTTGGAAGCCATATATAAAGAAATGCAGAAGGTTTCAAGACTTTGCACAGCACTGAAAAAAGTTGAGCTACCGATTATGTTCAACATGTACAGCATGGGCAATATATTCAGTTTGCAGCCATATAGCTGTGTTGTGATCTATATCATCACTCACTGCTTCATTGTCATTGTCTTTTCTCCAGTGATGTGCATTGCCCTGAGCAACATAGGCTACTGGTTGGTATAATGTACTGTGAGAGTCAAAGCAATGCTTTCTCCAGGCATGAAAATATCTTCTTTCACAAAGTGCATCTCATAGAAGGCATCATTTACCTAGATTATCATATTTGTGCTTTACAGTTGGTATATACCATATGGGGATGTTTTCTTCAGAAGGCTTTGTATGTAAGTATTTGGGGTTAGAGTTTTGCTGTGAACAGTCATTACTATTTTAAGGTACTTACCTGTAGTTAGCACTGATGGTGTGAATCTGAAAACGTAGTAAATCACTCAAGGTTTAGTAGCCTTTCTATTGGGAGGCATTCTCAGGCGCTTCAAAAAGTGGCAACTTGCCATTAATCATGCATTTCACTGTTTTGAAAACACCCAGGGTTAGTGTCTGCCTGCCAGCCCTGTGTGTTTCTAGGCAGACTGTCAATGTTTTGTATGAGTAGATAGGTTGGCCACATTGTACAATCTGTTTCCAGTTCAGCAGCCCTTGTGTATCTTTCCTCTGTTTACCCTGCTTTTGTTAAGCCAGTATAGGGTTTTGAACCCAGCTGATAAGAAGTGAGCTTTCTCAGGTTTTCACCAAATTTAATCATTATCATTATTAATACATGCCGTCATACATTAGCGGTTTACGTTTGCTGTGCATGTGTGGGCCAAATCGATGCAGTATTATGTGTGATTATTCCACATTTTTTCACAATTAAATCAGTTGTATCTAATGTGAGCACATTTTTTTTTAAAAAGAACAAAAAAGAAAAGAAAATATGTTCAAAACTGTGCAAAAGTATATTTCTTTAATACCTTTAAGAGGTGATTGCACAAAAAAAGTGATGCTTCTCCACGTGCATTTATGATCCCAATCACACTGATGTTTTTTTTTCTCCATAGGGCCAATTTGGTGTTGCTAAGCAGCCTGTAATCAGCCATCAGTTTCTTGTATGTCAGTGAGCTACATACTGTATAATTTACAGTAGCTATATTAAGACATCAAAAACAGAAACCTTAAAGTTTTCCTTAAAGTGAAAGAGAGAAACTAGCCTCCAAATAGCCACAAATGAATCATCATATAATTTCCAAATGAAAAACAAAGAAAGACCATGGTGCAGTGTTCGCACCGCTGAATCACAGCTGGCATATTCTGATTTTCCACCTGCTAGGTAGCTAGGCTTTTTCTAAAGAAATGAGCTTACAGTTATTCACATTTTAAACTGTTCCAAACGTGTACTCACTTTAGACAACAATCTACAGAGAGAGCCTACCATGTCGTCTGTTGGTGTTTAACTGTCTGTCTTTTGCCTGGAGTTGTCTCCCAGTTTTCTCAGTGTAGTTCTGATTTATCTAACCACATATTAACATTTACAGGCTTCTAGTAAAGTCTGGTAAGTGTATGACTTGTTAGTGAGCGTTGCAACATGTCTTTTCTCACTACATGTAAATCCATCAAAAGCCAGAATTTTCCAAAGCACTTAAAATGTGGCTTAGGTTTGTAGAGCATTGTGAAGCTCAGACAGGGAAAATAGTATTAAGACTCCACATGCAAATATAACCTGATCACACTCATGTGGGCATTAGTATGCATGGGAAGCTTTTTGAATGTGATAATTATCAAATCCTTGAAGATGATGTGAATAATATGTACTCGAGTAGCTTTCAGGTTATGGTACATGGATTTGTAAGGTGGCTTTATTTCTATTCACGTTGTTTAGTATGTGTGTGGAGATCTTTTTTGTTGTTGTTGTTAATCATGTAAAACATATGCCATCATTTTATGACAAATGTTCCTCTAGGCATGGTGTACGCTCTTATGTTTGATTTTTTTCTGTTCATCAAAATGGATACTACACATGTCCATAGGTTTTCAGTAGCTTTTTTTTCTTCATTTCTGCTTCTGGCCTTGCATTTGGAAAGGCCAAGCTCTTGCATTGTCAAAGTAGAGAAAAGCTGAAATGCTCAGCATTGAACTTTTTCCTATCGTAGGTCACTTACTGAAAACATATCATATATACACAAAAATAGCAAAAAAAAATATTAAAGAAATTCATTCTATCCAGTGCTTCAAAACTATATTTACTTCTGAATGAGAGTCTAGTGACATTTTATAGAATAGGTGTTGAATTCAGAATAGACTGAATTCATCTGTGTTGTATATATAGTCGGTGTTCTGACTGTATCTCCTATGACTGTAGAATCCCAAATGAACGTGTTAGATTTTGTGAGATATGTTTCTCGATTTGTTTTTGGGTCTTAGTAGTGTAGGACAATACTTTTGTTTCTTCCAGGTAGTGAAAATACAAACCACATATTTATTTTACTGTCTTTCAGGCAATCTTATGTTAAAAGTATTTCTAAACTGAAAATAAAGAGGGGGCCAGGGCAAGGAAGTAGAACTAATTTATGGATATATTTTTTTTGGCTGAAGACAGTGAGAGAAGGGGCTAGCATCTGGTGCTAACTGGACCATGTTCACTCCTTGGAGGTCTCTGCATTATGAGGTTCGGTAAGTTAGCTAAGGGCTAGCATCTGGTGTTAATTGGACCATGCAAACACCTTTAAGAGCTCTGGTGCACTTTCTTACAGTTGGTTGGAAGAAACATATGCCTGGCGTGAAGAAGCACACTAGCTTGATTTGCTGTGTTAAAGCTTGTTTCAACTTTCTAATTTATGATGAGAAGCAGTTATATGTAAGTGGAAATTCAATATATAACATCTTACTTTTCCCTGTCCATGTCCCTGTCTTTACTATACATCCAAATTTATTTCCTCATATATATACTGTCTTTTTACCTTGTTTTATATATTTTAACCTAGTGTAATATTTAAAATATTTAACATTTAATAAGAATTGGTGTTGTGAATGTTCTTAAATATTTCCCTGAATTTCCCTGAATAACTGTCTCTATAAATAAGCACTATTTTATTTTACTTACAATAACACACTAACTTGCTAATACAACTGTTCCCTCTTCACGAAGCAGTTTTAATGTTATTCAGCAAAACAATGACTAAAGTTTTTTTTTTTTCAGAAGGAATTTTCAGTTACATAAGTCAATGATAAACAAGGGTGCTTGTCAAACAGATGTTAACTATTAAATTATGAAATTTGGTTACTTTTCATGGTCAGTTGATCTTTACCCTCTTGGGATTTTATCATCCTGGATTTACAGATGCCTCATCAAGTTTGGGACTATTGCTCACATTCTTTCAAAAGGAAAACAACACTAACTGTGTCTGATAAAAACAAGTACTCTAAAAGACTTCAGGGAGTAGTGCTTGACAAAGGCATTTAATATTCTAATAGTAGAATAGATTATCAGTAGTTACAAGTCTTACAAGTTACAAGTTTAAAGTTTCTGGGTTTATAATATCCCAGTAACTATAGAATTCATCCTAATAAAAGCAGCAGTCAGTGTCATCCTTTCATTTAAGTGATTGTGTTTACTGAGTCAGTGGCTAGGTCATATTGGGTCAAGCTACTCACATGCACCTGTCACAACCTGTGACTGGGGATTGCTGTTATGAATAAACCAAATATTGCTATCTGAGGAGTCTTGCACACATATTGAAAATCTTCTTTCAAAATTGCGTTGAGGGTTGCAGCTTCCAGCTACAGATTTCTCATTCAGCAAGGAAAAATATATGTTTACTGTCAAAGCAGCCTTCAACTTTAATGCCTAAGTTGAGGACTGTGTGGTAAGAATTACTATTTATTTATTTTTAGCCAATTAAGTAACATACATGTAACAATATTTGTCAGAAGAATTCAGCCATGCATACAACATTTGATATTCAACACATTTGTGTTGAGCTTGCAAAGACCATGCTACAAAATCCATTTTCAATATGACGGATCACAAAATGATTCATTACACACCACCGTCTACTTTTCAAGGTATTATATTGTGATGCCAAACACAGTACATTACTGGCTATAATTTAATGCAGTCGTGTTCCAACATTTAAATTTGAAATATGGCTATACATCTCCTTTTAGATGAGTTGGCGCTGGCTTGAGCTACTCCATTAGCAGACCTTGAATGGGGCCTTCACACTATTACAGATATAGCTGTAACTTATTGCTTCTGTCATCTGTAGAAGCTGCTGCTGGGTGTAGCCTTCTGTTTTCAGAAAGCTACATCCAGCCGTGTTTTATGACAAATATATAAAGCGGCGTGACGCTATTAGGACGGGTAATGGATTATATTCAGAAATTAAATTAGGAATTTAATTTTTTTTTTTTAAGTAAAACTAAATCAGTAATTTAAAGTGACCCCTAGCATGATAATGTGTTCACGCTGTATTTGTGTGTTTGCGTGTGGGATTGGGTGTCTTTACTCATGTGTGATTGTGTGTGCATCTGAGTGTAACAAAGCAAAGGCGTGTGTCTCTCAGCAAAATGGTAATGCTTCATAATTGTTGCACTGCAGTTATTGATGTACAATATCTGCATGTTCTCGTTGTGGGTTGGAGGGCATATTTAGGCAGATTGCCCTAATGCAAAAAAGGAAAAAAATCACCCGTGGAATATAACACATGCACTTTTATTAAAACGTATTACCATCATTCTTTTCGTGGTATATTAACCATCGCTGGAAGCCAGTGAATGTGTTGAAATATCTGCTGTTTCACTGTGTAATATTGCTAATTTGAGTGTGCCTATCCACTTCCTTCTTCAGTCTGGCTGGGGTGATGAGAGTGAGGAACATCACCAACCAGCCAGAGGGTCTCTGTAGTTGGTTTATTATTCATGTTGTCTACCCAACATTCTACCCAATCTAGGCCAAAGTGCTATTATAACTGCTAAGTGTCACATGCGAGACTTCCGTTTGCCCATTCATTCACTCCCATTGCATCAGTCTATGCTGAACTCTCCAAGTCCATCCACCCTATACTCTGATTCACAAAATGTTGAGAGTGCTAGGACCAGAGCGGCAATAAAATGACATCAGGCTTCCACAGTACACACCTGAATGGGTAAAGAGGAATGGGAATATCCGGAAGCTTCATTAATTCATGAAATCTGCTGGATGTAGTATTTTTCTTTTATCTAACCCCGAAACTCACGAGCATCTGTCCGCTCATGCTTTTACCTGGCTAAGGTGATTTCATAAATAAATGCTTTCTACAAGACAAAGTGGGCTGACAGAATGTTTCCTGTCACTACCTTTTATATCAGCAAATCCATAAAGTGCTGCACCCCTGTGTGTCTTAATTTATTCTCAACTGCTGTAAAGGGTGTAATTGCAACAAGGCACCAAATAACACTCCATCCCATCTGACATGTGTCTGTTTGTGTAACGTAAGTGATACTTACTCTTGGTGTGGTTAGATGGTAGACTCTGGACTACTGTTTCAGGGGTCTAAATGGGATTTCTGATAATCAGACGGCTACTAACCATCTCATACTGTGTTGTTGATTTATACTTTACAGATTTTAATTTCCTTTAAACCGAATAATCTATTTAGTTCTTCATTCAGTTGCATAACCCTGCTTTTTCTGATTTCATATTCTCTTCAACCTTGAAAGCTCACTTATCATTCCACTCTCTTTTATTACTTTCTCTTCTCCAGCACCCAACACACACATGTCCTATGTTGTTCTTTATTTGTATATGCCAGAGACCAGGTAGACTATGATCCTTTAGATTCTTGATTATTCTTTTTATGTTGCACGTACAAAACAGATTTTCTAGGTTGTTGGATGAGTCAGGTACCTTTTACTTCGTGGATTTGTCAATGCAGCTACTATATCTAAGGACTTTTAAGCCCTCTACTGCAGCTGTAAAAATCCCTTATCAGAGTAAAAAGTGATGGGAAACATGTCGTGAGCTTCAGAGGTTTAATTCCATACTTAAAGTAGTTCACAATGAGGGATGTCACGCCGTGAAATTTCATTTTTGTAGAAGCAAAAGATTTCATTACCAAAGACTCCTCAGAAAAACATTGTTTTTCTTCACTGTTTTTCTTGTTTGTCTCACAAGACACTGGCTTGGGGGTAAAATAAAATGCTTATGTGTACAATGGTAGCATTTTTCATGGAAATCACAACACTTTATTTCGTCTCGTTAAGTTATCCTTTTAGATAACTAATGGGAAAGAGCAAGATGTCACATGATAACTTTTATATTTAGAACAAACTCAGATATGCAATGTCAGGGAACTACAACGGGAACCACGAGTCATTACAAAATTAACATTTTGGTTAAGAGACAATAGGACTGTAGCACTGGAGAAAGCTGTTTTATAAAGTTTTCCTCTGTAAAAGATGTTGTTCCCATGGTTAGTTGGTTTGCTTGGTCTCTCATGCTCCAGTAGTTAATGTGTACTAGTCCATTGCTGCAGATGTTGTCCGCATGGGGACTGGAGCTGAGGAGTGACCAACAGAGCTCAACGTGGGGAGGGACGGACAGTGTGTTCCAGAACAGATGTTTCCAGCCTTTGTGCATTTGTCATTTCAGCTTTAATCTGGTCAGTGAAGGGCATAGATGCTGCATGGATGGGGACCCCAGCTGTCAGCACTCTTGAGAAGTCACCCACCCCTCCACCCCTCCACCCCTCTCCACAAATCCTAAATTCACTCCAACATTCAAGGCCCTGCTACTCAAATCCATACTCATGTACGCACGCAAAAGCAAACACCACACTTTGTAATTGGCTCAGAATTAGGGCACACGGACTATTGTTGAACCTGTGGAGATTATGCATCATGCTTGAATCTGTGGAGATTATGCAGTGCTGGGATATTATGCCTCCATTTTCTCTGATTGCCTCTTTGTATTATTTCCGTTGCTTGTGCCGTAGTGAATCCTCTACTTATTTCATCCCTTTTTCTTCCCTAATATTGTACTTCATTCTCTTTTTCGGTTTTCACTCAGTTCTCCTCTGTTGTACACAGTCTATTCCCCTGCTCTCTAACATTCTCCCCTATTCACCACCTCACCCCACCCCAACACACACACACACACCACCACCACCACCATCAACCATCAACACCACCACTCTCCACCCCCTCACCGCCCGTCCTCCTCCTCCTCCTCTTCCTCCTCCGTGCTTCTCCTCCTTAGGGCCTCTGGCTGTCTCCCCACAAGTGATGTTCTCCTGGCCAGATGATGCATGCATATCTCTTGTGTCTTCTTGATGCTAACTCACGTAGACATTTGCACGGCATTGTGGGATTCTGCTCTCGGTCATATTTCATGTAATGATGAAAATGATGATGGTGATGAGGAATCAGGGAGAGGCGGGGATGGGGTTGGAGAGGGGGTGTGCTTCTATTTTTTGCCCTTGTCTTTTCATCAATATCAATCAGTGCATTGAGATTAGACAGTAGATAAATGGTGGTCACACAGAGTGAAGCATGGGTAATAAGTTTTGGTTCGAGTTTGGACGAGTTCCTTTTCACTTTCCATGAGATCATCAGCAGCACCAAGTATTATACACAACAAGTAGGATTCATCGCTGCTTGTGTTTTGCATCAGTTTAGAATTATAAACTCCGACTTTCATGGTTGCTAATCTCTGGGTCAGTCACTCTTCTTCTGTTTTTTGTTTTGTTTTGTTTTGTTTTGTTTTTTCACTTCAAGGGCACCCATGATTGCTTGAACAGTGAGTTCTGAGGAAGAAACAGGAAGTGAAAATTATCCCTAATAGAATAACATTTTCTTTGCAAGTGTGCTAACGAAGGGAAATGTGTTCTGAGCAAAAACTGAGTAAGAGGAAAACAGGGAGGATAAACATATTCAGTGAAGAGAGAGGGGAGGGAGGTGTCATTATTGGATGAGTCTGGGCCATGGCAGACTTTTGGCCCTCCTACAGTGTCTCATCTGTGTGTATGTGCAGCACATTTGTGTGTGTTATAGAGTTAAAAAGATATGCTGGTGCTTGTGTGCACATTTTAGGGACTTGCTGCTATGCAAAGCTTTGTCAGTGGATATAGCATCTATGGAAGAGAGATTTCTTCACAGTCTACGCTACACCCTAATTAATCTGCTTAAACCTGCTAGGCCTGTCTCCAGCACTCTTACACATCAGAAAAGCCAGCTCTGAATCCAACCAGGATTTTCTCCATGGATGCCAGTGGAAAATCATTCCAGCTTCACCGCTGACAGCTTTCTGTCAGAATGTGCAGAAATGCATATAGAGTGGAACAAACGTACACTCATCATTTCCTATCATGAATATTGAATAGGGAAGCAGTTATCAAAAGGGGTCATGAAGTCCCTTAAAAAGTCCGGTTGTTGGTTTATATTGGCTACCTACAGCCAGTGCCTTTCAGATGACAAGTACTTCCACATCCAACAGATAAGGCATTGTAAGGTCAGTACTGTTCTTTTGGCTTTGCCATAGGGTATAGCTGTGATCTGGATATGAGAAAAACACCAGTGACCATAGGGTGACAGTCTTTTTTATTTATTGCTGGAATAACTCCCCTGTAACATCTAATGAAATAAATTCAGATGGTACAGCCAAATGTTTTTTTTTGTTTTGTTTTTTTTGCAAGCTGTTGTGACAAACTGTTCAAACTTTCCTTCAATCCAACTTACGTACCTAACTTCATTCATTTCTGATGAACAACACGCTTTTAAAGACTGCCACACTGAATATTGAATTGAAGTTGCAGATAAAGTTTCAGGCTTTTGGTAGCACTTAAGCAGATTATAGTGTGATGACTGCAGAATAAAGGAATCATCACAGCAAGCAAAAATGAAATGTTCAATATTTTCTTGGCAGCACCTACAAAATATAGACTAACGCTGGAGTGTGTGTGAGCCTGAGCTTTAGCAGGCACAATATTTTGCTGAAGATTTAACCTGGCTAGACAGATACTAGACCTAGCATGGTGCTGATATCACACTGAGTGTATATATTCTCTTGTGGCTTGCCAGCTTATTATTTAGGATGGGTGTCCAATGACTGGAAGGGTGTAAGCATTGATGGCTTGGATCTTATTCCTTTGTACAGTGCCAAGCACTACAGTATCCATAACTGGTGCGTTGCGTCACAGGAATTCTTATTGTCAGCTCAGCTCTGCCTTGTGTTAGAGTCCTGATGTGCTGCTCTGTCAACCAGGAGGTGATTTTGGGCCCACCGGTGTTATTTGCAATTTTTTCGACTCATTTGCCTACTCATCTTGGGTGCTACGATGTCTGAGAGGAGCTTCCATGTTGTGGAGAGGAGGTAATTGGTAGTTTGATGCTATCATACCCATTATGTGATACAGTGGCTTGCAAAAGTATTCGGCCCCCTTGAACTTTCCCACATTTTGTCACATTACAGCCACAAACATGAATCAATTTTATTGGAATTCCACGTGAAAGACCAATACAAAGTGGTGTACACTTGAAAAGTGGAACAAAAATCATACATGATTCCAAACATTTTTTACAAATAAATAACTGCAAAGTGGGGTGTGCGTAATTATTCAGCCCCCTTTGGTCTG
>VUQG01024402.1:0-27180 GCA_015106755.1 Etia nguti | reverse complement strand
GACTTCCTAATTCTGAGGTCTCAAGGTTGGCAAGTATGCAGAAAGGGGTACATGAATATGGTTCTTTTTGCTGAAGCGGAGATGGAGGAGTTGGAATCCTTGGCATGGGAGCTTCTTTCCGTCTTCTTTTCCTTCTCTCAGTCTTGGCTTGCAAACTGGCAACCTGATGAAGCTTGACAATTTAAATCAACTCAAGCTTGATCTCAGTCATTGGAGCTGTAGGACGCACGGACACAAGGTGGCTGTAACTAAGCAGGATATGTTGTGACTAATTTCAGCAAGACTGTCACACTTTTATCAGTCTAATCGTGTACCTGTAGCACTAAAGTATCTTAACAGTGTGGCTCTTTGTCCAGTACTGTCGTTTCAAAACATTCCATCGAGCTGACATAATCGTGCTAACATCTGGTACTTGGTAATTCTCTTTAAAAAACTGGCACATAACACTGCAGTAAATATTAAGGAAAGTGCATGTATTTTGCTCTGTATCTCAAACAACTACGCAAGAACAGATTTTGCAGAACTGCATTGAAAAAACCACTCCACCTCCGTGGCAATACTTTTTCTTTCTGGCTCACTGGATCCTGCAACCTAAACCAATATCTCAATTATCTTCTTTTGCCTCTATACACAACTCTAATTTATCACTGTGTTTTGGGTGTTAAAACTAATCACAGGCAAGAAATGTTGGACCAGAATCTGATATCCATAAACTTCAAAGAGCAAATCACTTTTTAGAGTGGAAAAATCAAGCTGAGTAAACTTCATAGAGGCTTCACTGAGCACAGCTGTGTTGACAGAGGGTTCCACAGTGATGAGCACTACATATTTTCTCTTCGTGATCACTCTGATTCTTAGTCTTCTTTCTGGCCTTGGCGGTGCCAGCTGCTGGTGGTGGTTGATTTCTCTCCAGGCTTTGGGTGTTTGCCTGCAGATCAATCATCTGTACCACAGTGGCTGGATCTGACCCGCCTGACTGGAATGTATGCCTGCTGCAGGGCTCTGCAGCACAAATATGGTTTAACCTCATAAAAGCAGAGCTAATTCATATTCACATGTTTTGTTTTGTTTTTAAAGCAAGAGAAATGGAGCAAAATGGTTTCCACAGAAGAAATGTAGGTGTCATGATGCATCTTTTTATGCTGGAGAGTAACTGGTTGATTGGCAGGTAAAGACTCCTCTTGCACACTCAAAAAAACAAAACCAGAACAAAAGCACTGTAACAGATCAACGAAATTAGATCATTATGTGTCATTTATCAAAGGTTTCCCAGCCAGAAGCCAAAATTTAATTTAGTGTACCACAGACAACACAATGAGGGACTACCCCCTAATGAAATACATAATTGATGCTCTGACTCATCCAGTAGCTAGAAAAAATGTTCTAGCTACAAAGAATATGTCTCTTGTATGAAAAATACTGTATGAGCAGTGATTTCTGTTGAATACCATGAATATATCCCTGCTCAGACTAATACATATCAAGTAAACTTTGTTACCAGCTGAAATGCTGCAGATTTCATCACAGTCCATCACTCTGTGTTATCTATCATCATCTATCATCAATGTAAAATAATTAAATACAGTTTAATATTTTTTTTGTTTTTCTTTCAGTATTTTAAAGAAAAATTGATTAAATAAGTTGCTGGAAAGGTACCCTGGTACCCCAAGTGCTGACAGCACCACTTGTGAGCATCGGCCCTGCTACAGCGATCGGTAGGTGTTTGCTCCAAGCATGTAACATCTGACTGATCTGGATAAGGTTCGTGTCATAGGCCAACTTCAAGCTGGTGTTCTGCAAAACAAAGTTGGAGTTGCAATCTGGAACCGACTTCACACAGCCAATCTCTGGTCTCATATGGAGGAATGCTATGTTCAGCGATGAGTCCACATTCTGCCTATGGTAGTTGGATCTTAGGGTCAAAGTGTGGAGAAGATGCAGAGATTGCTATGATGATTGCTGCGCCAATAGGGTAACAGCTTTTGGTGTGAGGCAGCTTTACTGGCTTACAAGGCTGGTCATCATTGGGGACTCTGCAACCAGCGGCAATCCCATATCTCCACAATCTGGAACCAAATCCTGTCCTCCATGACTGGAGTTTATCAGAGACAACCTCCAGTATTTGGGAGTGAGAGGACAGAGTGGCCTGTCTGCAGTTCTGACCTCAACCCCTTTGAACACTTGTGGGATCACCTTGGATGTGCCGTTTTTGCTAGAGTGACCAGCACAGCCACACTGGTTGACTTGCGACAATTGCTGGTCGAAGAATGGGATGCCATCCCACAGCAGTATGTGACCGAGCTGATGACCAGCATGAGGAGGAGGTGTCAGGTTGCTGTGGCTGTGTGTGGTTCTTCCACATGCTACTGAGGCCTCTGCTCGTTAACTAAATATATATTTCAATGGCCAATATCTCTTTTTTCTTCCAACTTTAATGATACAATTTAATAAACAACACGTTGACTTTCAGATCAATCTATTGACCTTGACGGAGAGGTCAGAGGTCAAATGTGACATGATACTTTAAATCTTTGTATGATACTTTCTGTATGTTGATAATGTAACGATATAACCAGTCTCAAGCAACTTATGGTATTTTATTCCTCCACACCATCTCTGTACTGCTCCAACTGCTGGTTATGTGCACGTATCACGGCCAGTTGGCGCTCATGGACTGTCGCCATTTCCCTCATCTCCTTCAGTCGCTTACTGTGACCCAGCTGACGCTCGCTCGCCTAAGAACATGTTTAGAAACAGATGGATTTATGCACAGCATTAATTCTTCAGCATCTCTGAGCAGACTGATTAATCTCATTTGTCACCGTCATTAAGATGTACTCATGTCTCATACCATCTTCATCCAAAGTGACCTTTTACTTGTCTGACACCAAAGGCCCATGACTTCCTTTTTAAAGAGCCTTAACAAAATATAAGAAACGCCAGCACTGATAGTAACACATACTTCAACGTGTGTGTGTGTGTATTCGCACATTAAAAAGAAAAAAGGTGCGTAGTACGAGAAAGAGGAGTGCCGCGGGAAACCGAGCACACCACAGCACCACTGCTCCTTTTTGACCACTTCGGCAGATTTTCTTCAGTCGGCATCCTCGGTTTGTGAAAAAGAGTGTGAGAGGAGGGAAATCGTTTTGTAATTTAGTATAAAACTTCAAGTAAATATTAGCTTTACTGATTTACCCTTGTGTGAATTTGTCTGACTCTCATCAGAAGCAGCTCTCTCAGTGTCTCTTGATTGACATAATGATATTCCAGCATGAATATTTAATCAAAGCCCATAAAGTGCCTGCAGTGCTGGGTAAAATGACACAATAAAAATCCTCTTGTGCACACAAAATACTGCTGTGATGTCTTTTCCCTCTGATGGAGTCTGACGGATCATCCTTTGAATCTTTTTTTTTTTTTTTTAAATCTCTTAGAAGTTGATAGCTGATGGCATAATAGGTTTGCTTGGGCTGCAGTTCAGAGTCACCTGATTGGTGAGGTTTTGTGGAGCAGCACCATCTGTCTGACCGGACACAGGTTTGTCTTCTGCTCTCAATGACTTTGGCTCAGCATCAGCATTTCTTCACCTCTTGTTTTTCCTTTGCTGAACTCTCAGCTGCAGACACAAAGATACACAAGCAGTGTCTTCCACAGCATCTGTTTCTACAAATGACACCTATAATCATTTTAATAGAGTGGTAAAAAGATCCAGCCTTAGACAAAACTCGCTGTTGTCATCCTTATGTTGAGTAGTGACATATTTGATAAATATTCGGCTGTAGCGCTCAGTTTATCTGCTACGCCTGTAAAACTGAATGCAGTCCAACCAGCCCTTCAGTGTCTTTGGAGCTTACACCGTTTGGCTTTGTAGTAAATCTAGAGATGCACCGACTCAGCTCTGTGGTAATTTGTGAGGCTATAATTAGTGGTAGAGTTGCACAAGGATACATTATGAGCTCAGCTTTTACTAAATAGCAAGTGAATGCATTTTTTTTTTTGCATTTTTATTTAAAATATTAAACAGTAACTTGTAAATAATAATTATATTATAGATTGCAGTAACTGGACTCTTCCTTCTTATCTGGTGTCCCAGAAAGTAGTTTCAATTTGATTTACTAATAGCCCTTTACCTTCTTGACAGGCACATCCACACTTTGTGCTTTCTCCTTCATGAGGGGTTCAAACATGTCTTTGCACCCAAAGATGCCCTGCCTATCTTAAAAACCTCATAGTACCATATCACTTCAATGGGGGACTTTGTTGTCGGACTCCAGGGTTACTAGTGGTTCCTAGCATATTTAAAAGTAGAATGGGTGGCAGAGGTTAAGCCTTCAGACCCTTATTACTTTTAAGATTAGGCTTAAAACTTTCCTTTTTGATAAAGTTTAGAGTTAGGACTGGATCAAGCAACTCTGAACCCACCCTAAGTTACACTGCAATAGCCCTAGGATGCTGGGGGCTTCCCATGATGCACTGAGTATTTGTTCTTCACTCACCTCTTTTCACTCTCTGTTATTATTAAACTCTGGTTCTCTTCCAAAGTTTTTCTTTAGTCCTGTCTTCCTCCCCGCACCACAAACTTGTCGCAGCAGCTTCTGTCAGAGGATTCTTCCTGTCAAAAGGGAGTTTTTCCTTCCCACTGTTGCCAAGTGCTTGCTCATTGGGAGTCATCTGATTGCTGGGGTTTTCTCAGTATTATTGTGGGGTCTTTACCATATAAAGCAGATTGAGGTGACTGTTGTTGTGAACTGGTGCTCTATGGTAATATAAATAAACTGAGTTGCTGATTTTTATATTTGCTGGCAACTTACACATCGTGTGATTGTGTTATAAGGGTCTAGTGAGTTGCTTTCAAATTAATCATTCATAAATAATGTCATTTTATATTGTAGATGAACGTGTAAAAGTACTTTTAGTTCAGCCTGACTGTGTTTTCTCGTGTAGCCTTCACAAGAAATCTAGAGTGAAATAGCTGCACTATAGGCTTGCATTTGAAACAAACCCAAAACTCTTCCTCTCTATCACTGTTGAACTAACACAATAACTGTATTCTGTCCATTTGAGTAATCATGACTTTTATTTTAATTGTCAGACTGGGTGATGTTTCGTCACCCTTGGAGTCTGGCTTCATTGCATTAACAAAAGGGCCTTGACATCCGCAACTCTAATTACTGTGCATGAATCTAATATTAATGACTTACCAGATAATGCATAATCTCCACTACATTAAAGTGTTCAGAAATGCCCTTAAGTATTCACGCAACCTTTAATTTGTAAACTGCAGTGTAGAGCACTGCTTTGAAAAAAAAAACGAAACAAAAAATAAAAAGTCTGGTTTTTAGTACACGACTCTACAAGGGCAGTTTCTATCAGGTCAGCTCCTTTGAGAGATTTTTACAGCTAACTTCTTCACAGAAACTCCTCTGAAAATGTTCAGCTTTAGAGGACAAACCTCTGTCTGCTTCAGCTCAGTCACATCATAACCAGCTGCACACAAATTTTTTTCCTCTTTCTGCCTCAGCCAAGCTCAGCTGAATTTAAAATGTACTTCAGTCGGTCATCTTGTGTCAAGCAGAGTATTAATTTTAAAGTGCTTGAGTATGAGTTACGCCAGCGTCCTTCTACTTCACAACTTTAAGTAAGTATTGCACTTTTTACTCCACTCTTTATTTGACACTTTTAGACGGTATTTGCTTCACGCATTTACCCCAAAAATTATAAGTTCTTATAAAATATGTGTATTTTATAAAATTTAAACCACTTTACTTTACAGACTAGTCGAAAAACAGTCAATACCTTTACTGATTTGTTGCCAGTTGATCAGATTTAAAAAGCAGTTAGTGTGATGGTGTTATTCCTGGTCCACGGTGCATGTCATTGTAACTATTTTAACAACCAATTAATCAACATTTTATACATTAAAAAAAAATGTTGCTTAAAATTCTGATTACTCATTAAAAATTCAGTAATATCACTGGAGTAAAACCATTGTGTATGAGTCAGTGGGACTATTTTTATCCATTGTGTTCTTTTGCCTTTAATATTTAGGTGCACTTGCCTGGGCATACCTGCTGACACACCACTAGACTGACTGATCTTTCAAACAAGTAGTAAATGAATGAGTAGAAAGTAACACTTAGATACTATTTTATTTTTAGTCCAGTGGTGGGGCATTGCCTGTGAACTCCTGACCTCAGTCTTAGTACTGCCTAAAGTCCAGATGACGTGTGAGAAAAAGCTTCTTCTCTTTAGCCTTCAGGATGGTGAACTCTGACCTCTGCTTCATCCTTGTATCCTTTATGAATAAAGCAAGCACACAAAATGTCATTTTCTTTAAAATGGGGGCATATTTACATATTGCATTCCTTTTTTAAAGAGAAAAAAAATCTACATGCAAATAAGACACTGTCGAGTTCTAGTTGCCTTGCCTTTTAGCATAGCGTGGACTCCGATGCGCACACTGAGTGTGAGCATGTAAGGATATAACACATATACACCTATACCAATTTTAAATTCCCAAACCTTTAATAAGATCTGAGTTTTTCATAGAAGTAATAAATACCAGCCTAGGATGTATCCCAGTTTTGTTTTGTTTTTTAGCCCAGAAAGTTTTGGTGTTGAGTTAAAGTGAATAAAAATGACTCCTCAAACATGTAGTACTTTGCAGGGCTGCACATGCAGTTGTCTGCCCAGCTGCAATAACAACAACCTCCATAAAACAAAGAAAGGATGCTGTGGCTGCTGAAAGCTGAAATATTCAACACCCATCCACACCTCTGACAGAGAGAGAGAGAGCTGAGGACTTGAACTCTTTTTCTCTCTCCCACATCTCTCCTCCTGCTCTGTACCACATACTCACACATGCCAGTGGGTTGCTAGGCAACTGTAAAATAAAGCAGTCGGCTACGACGTCATCGTGATAGAGAGAAAGAGAGTTCACAAGTACTGCAATCCACTACTGTTTTCTTTGGCTGTGTACATGATCCCACCACAGCTCTCAGCACCCATCTGTAGATCTGCGAGGACTTGTGACTTCTGGTTCTCTGACGGACGACCAATCAGGGTCGGCTAGGGGGCGGGCTCAGCGGTTCCCTAGGTTACCTATGTGATTGACGTCCAGCCTCCTGCAGCGGAGCGCGCGGCACTGTATCACTGATGCTCCTGCTATCCCCCCGGAGCCTGTGGAGAAATCTGGAAGAGAGGAGAGAAGGAGAGAAAACAGAGGAGACAGAGAAATGCTAATTATCTAAAGTCCTTCACTCTTTCTCTCCTGCTCGCTTAGCTGGAAAGATGAAAGCTGGAGCTCTGGAAGAAGCCGGCTGAAGGGAGAGGACAGGAAGGATTCTTCAACGAGGGGGGGATTTGTTGGTAAGAGAAGCCGCATGCTACTTTTCTGTGTCTTGGCTTTAGTCAGTCACCTGTCCTTGCCAGCACTGTGAAATATGGGATAGCAGGTAAACTGGAGGGGGGGGGGGTCGTCTCTGGATTTTATTTTATGTGTGTGCGTGTGAGGCAGATTTTCCTGCATCCTGCGTGGCTGTACAAGGCTGTTTGGTGTTACTGTATGAAACCTACATCACACTTTAAGCCTGTTCTACAGTCTCAAGTATGCAAATGTTTTAGCTGAGTAAGAGCCGCTTGGTCTGGGTGAGGATATAGGAGGCAGGGGGATTCCAAAGATTCTGTATATGTGAACTCGATCGGGAGTACAGTTACAGCTGAGGCCAGGAATTTAAGGCTTGTCTACTGTATCTGCATAGGAGGAGGAGTATTAATTACATAACACTTCATCTATACTCTTGTATCAGAGCTGTGCAGCACCATGCTGTCCCACCAGTCCAGAGAAACCTCACTGCTCCTTTCCTTTCTACTGTAACCTAGAAAGACACAAAGGCAGTTTCTAATGGGATAGGCTGATCTTCAAAGGACATTCACACCGAGTTATCCATACCTCTTGTATATGTATGACTGCATCACCCTGTTTTCAGTTTAAAGCTTTGCTGTGCTTCAGCTGCTCTACACTGCTGTGCGCAGGCGAATGTTTGATCCTCTCGGTGCAATTTAAAGATCATAAAGAGAGACGGGTCATGCGCGAGGTCTGCATTGCTCTCAGTGCCTGGCGTCTGTGCCACCAGGACTTCCTAAAACCTCCATTAGGAACCTCGGGCCAGGCGACAGCTGGCTCTCCCCCCGTGCCCCCAGGACTCAGCTCTGCACCATCAGGGACTTGGCTTTCTGCTCGGCCGCTCTAATGTTGCGAGTCCTCTTCCCGACCACCTGAGGACACCTCAAAAGCTTGAATGCTGTTTTGGATCAGGTGTGAAAACTTTCAGCAGGAGGAAGTCTTTATTTATTTATTTTCTTACTTGTCTGCTTTTGGGGGGCTGTTTTCCTGAAGTAAGATAACCGTAACGTTCAATTTAGATCCAAAAATGTTGAATATCTAGAGTTTCTACAAGGTACAGTTGACACCTGCTGAAAGCACGGAAAGGCCTCATTTGACCCATGTTAGCTCTACAAATCAAAAATATTTGACTTCAGTAAGAATTATACTGATAGCCTGCTGGCATGCTTCTCCTGAATGGCGATATTTTCTATGCCAACCATCTTGATGTGAAATGACTCACGCCACTCACAAAACTCCATCTTGTCTCCTCGCTAATGTTGCAGCCTAACAGATTTTTGAGGTTTGACGTAGGCAGCCTGATATCTCTTACAACACTGTAATCTGTTATCTTTGTGACTGCTGGTCTGATATCGTTCCGCTATCTAAAGAATAAATCTACGGGACGGCAGCTCGGACGGAGGCTGCTTTCTGTTTGCCATCACTGAGGCCTAATCAGATATTCCATAGCAAGAGAGTAGCTACAGTTGGAGGTGTTTGGGTCTCTAGAGCTACTGCCTGTCTGCCTGCCTGCGTAGGAGGAACCATCTCTTCTTCACAGCTCTGTCTACCGCAGATATAAAGCTTTGGGATTCGTTTTTGCTTTCTGCTTGTTTTTAGAGCACTGCAGGGAAAGATGACAGGGAGAGAAAGCGAGGGGAAGGGGGAGACCGCAAGCCAAATTTCAGCCCACAAATTCACAAGTACTGAGATATTCACCTTAATCCACAGATTCACTGGGATGTCCCTCAGCTGTGGGATTCCTCAAGCGAACTGTAAAGTAACATTGGCATAGTCCTGCAATTGCAGCTTGAGGGCTAACCTCAAAATATCACCTGATCAGAGCTGACTGGTAAAAGCATGGCAGTCATGTTTCAGCATGCCTGTTGGATAACAGGATGACTGTGTGTCGGTGACACTGTGTAAGTGGCAACAGGAGGTGCAAAACTCTAATTAATGTCGAACTCAATTGTTGAGATCTAAAGAAATAGCTTTTATATAAGAAAGCAAGTCTGAAAACTGAGCCAGCTTTGCATTCATATCACATAGCTTGGATGATACTTACATGGATGTGTAAAAAGTCATAGGAGGAGCATCATGGGCAGTTCCTTGTCCAGCTCTTTACAACCTTCTAATATTTGGATTTGATACAGTGGCTCTCTTCCACTTTTGGCTTTTGGCCCGTCTTCCTCCACTTACCGGACCGGTCGCACCAGATGGCTGCCCATCCCTGAGCCTGCTCTTCTGCAGGTTTCTTCCTGTTAAAACAGAGTTTTTCCTTCCCACCGTCGCCAAGTGCTTGCTCAAAGCGGGGTCATCTGATTGTAAGACTTTTCTCTGTTTTATTGTGTATTGTACAATATAAAGTGCCTTGAGGCGACTGATATTGCAATTTGGCGCTATATAAGTAAAATTAGATGGAACTGATGGATTAATGCAGTCAGTGGGATTAAATGTCAACTCGTTCAGTCAGATTGTTGTGGCTTCCCTTCAGTATTTGTTTCACAGTTGCTCCATTGGCATACATGCAACCTGTTTCATCTGACAGATCGTCCTTTCTGCATCCAGACACAGGGTTCAGTGAAACCCAGGTTGTCAGCTCCGAGGTAAGGGAAAGTTTTCAGTTCTAGGAACGGGCATCCTTTTAACTCTGCACAAGTTATACTGCGCTTTCACTCTGTGAGCCCTATCTGCTCTGTGGCATATTTCCCTAAACAAACCACAAGTTCCTTTTTGCCTCCTCCCCCCCTGCCGAGCCTGAAGGAGCCGTCTGACACACCATTTAATTCCCTTATTTATACAGCTGATATCACATAGGAGAGCATTAATCTTTTGCTGCTGTTGGCACCTTGTCCTTGTGAGGTTACACGTGAATTTGAAATCAGGCAGCAGGACTTCAGGACTAGTGTACTTCTGTCAAACTTACTTTTCTCTAACTCAGGCTGCTTCACTGCTGATGCTGTGTTTTAAAGATTAATGTGTACTGCTAAGTGTTAATATTTTCCTCCAGTGGGTTAAAATGGACGCTGTGCTCATTATTGCCATGGTGATTCATAGCATGTGAGCATCATGATGCCTTTTCTTTTAAAATTTCCCTTCACCATGCGCACACACTCAACTGAACTTTTAGATAAACTATTTTCTGAGTCCATCAACTAAATGAAGTCAAACCTGCCTTCTAGAACGGGCCCTTGTTGATACTGTCTGTATGTATTTATATCCAGATGATTATCCTGTCTGGTTTCAAGGTCAAAGAGATTTTCTAAAGGCGATCTAGTCATGACGACACCCTTGTGGTCCAGCCTGCATTGTCGGATATACTTTTTACACCCCACAGTCAGATGGCAATGTCAGAGCTGCAACAGCATATGCTGCATGGCAATGTTTGAAGCTTCAGCAGTATAACTGGTCATCTGCTCAGGCTTTGTCCGTATTCTCTGAAGGTGTTTTTTCAAATTTGAACGGCTAACTGTGCTGTGTTTGATTTTATCTGTATTTCTCGGGAAAGATGTGTACTGTTGCTCATAAACCTGCTAATTAAGGCTTCCAGGGAATCTACGAAGGTTTGATGCAGATTGAAGGATTGTGGACTAGTTCTTCTGAGGTGTAGGGATCTGGGAGGTGTAGGATATTCTGCCACTAAGATTTATTAGGTCTGGACACACAGACATTTTACCAAAGGGACTGCACTATGAAGTTTTCACTCCAATGGCGATACACTGTGCACTGAAGCAGGCCAGCAAATCATCAATTTGACAGATTCAGATTCTCTAAAGAAGGAACTGCAACACGATCCTAAAACAGAGGCACCTAAACCTCATCCGGACACCTATCCAGGATGTTGATCTTCCTTACTGGCTTTTATCTGTTTTTATATTTGTCTTTTACCTCCTCCCATTTAATGCCACCTGGGTTGAAGCTTAAGGAATTTGCACATTCACATGGTCTCCGTTTTGGCGTGGCTTTTCACAGTTTTTTGTAATGAATGCAAGTAAGGTGTGAGCAAAGCAAGAATATAAAGTGGCTGAGTATATGAAATGTCAGAGCTGACCATCCAGCCTAAGCATGCAATATACAAGGGTGAGAGCTTTAAGGTGAGAGGTTTCAGGTTTGTAATAAAGGTAGTATCCAGTGTTTCTAATTATTGTGGAGAGGGATGCATATAAATGAGATTACCTTAGTCCAAAACTGACATTAAAGTGGAAGCCACAAGTCTCTTTCTTGCCTCAAAGGAGAGAGGGGGACGTTTCTCCACCAGTTGCTTGAATATACAGTGAAAAAGAGAAAAAGGCATCAGTTATAATCCCTGCATGTTTATGTTCAGACACTAACTCAATCTCAGAGCCCTGGACTGTAGCAGTTGTGTGGCTTGTAGTCTGTATTTTACTTCTAAATTCCATATATTTGTTTTGTTTGTTTGTTTGTTATTTTTGGTGAGATGGGAGCACTAGAATTGCGCATGTTTCTGATCATGTGGTGCCAAAACCAAGCCTTTGACATGAACATGGCCGCAGCCACATTCTGATACCCCCCCCCATCGTGTGACCGCTTAGAGAAACCGGATCATGGGAACATATTCTGTGAAAAGCTGAAATACGTTGTTTCAGAGCAAAATGTAGATTAAATCATCTCAACTGTGGTGATGCAGAGCATGATCATTCTCGCTCACAGAAGACACTTTGAAACGTATTCATCACAGGATAATGGCTGGTTCTATTTCACTGAGCTGCTTCGGTTTCAGGTCAGTGTGACACTGTCATGACTTCATGGGTAAGTTAAATAGGACAGATGTATTGTTAATGTGGTTGGTAACATCTGTGCTTATGCTACTCTGACGAGTCAAAATGACTGCTGTGGAAAAGGCCCGTTTTGTTAAGCTGCTATCTATGTTTGTGTCAGAAAAAGGAGTTGCAGTTTATTGAAAACTTTCAAAGATTTGTGAAATAACTTGTAGTTTGTAATTTCCCACAGGATTGCCAGAATAACCGCTGAATGGCACGTGCTGTAATACAACAGCATTTTTCTGTGTATTGTAAAAGAGTTAACAATTAGGGAATGGTAATTTCTTGGTTATAATACTGTATTTAATATTTTTCCCTTCTCTTTTATTGATCCACCCCGGGGTGTATTGATGATGACCACAGTTGAAATATATTGTGTCAATAATCCACTTATGTCAAGGATAATCGCGCAGTTGTTCTTTTTGTATGCTGCTATAGCACGACTTTAGTTCCAGACTCTGGCTACCTCATTGCACTTTGAGTCTAATTTTCACAAAAAGAAAGCACATAACAACAGTTATGGTTAATTTTGACTCATTGAATGACAATCTTGTCATTGTGAATTCTTGTGGGCCACGATATCTGATGTCGTGGGCGCCCCAGTGTCAAAGGCCCAATGGACCACAGTCAATGTGTCCATGAAGTGAAATGTACATTGTTATCCACTTTTTAAACGATACAGCACGAGCCCCTGTCCCCTCGATGGCTGTCTTTTCACTCAAAGTGACTCATTTTATTGCTGCCATGTCTGGACAGAAAGTAGTCCGTGTGACACCATAATCCAATCCTAATGCTACACCCGTCATACTCTGTGCATCATGCACTGTACGTACCACATTGATGTCTCACAATTGTCATTAAGCTCATTGGATCTAGTAATCACAAGCCAAGGTGTGAAAGCGGGTGTGGGTCACAATCAGCCAAGGTTTCGGGGGAACCCATTGTGAAGCCTAGCCCCACCCTATCATGTGATTTCCTGAGGTCAGATGGCCCAGGATGTGAGTGGGCGTTAAGGCGTCTGGGAGGGGATCTCAAAACTGGATTATAGATGGCAGACAGTTGGTGTCGTAAGCCACTGCCTCTGTTCATCCATCTAACACAGATGGTCAGAAAGAGTAGTGAAAGAAGCCATCAATGTCCACTGTGAACGACCATCTTGGCTCGTGTGATTAGGTAGGGGGTCCATGACCCTCTTGGGGACACTCACATAGGGCTTAAAATCTGGGACTCTCCACCAGTTGCTCTTAGAACTGAAGAAGCTCGTTGGATAAGAGGTAAAGACTTAGACTATGATGACCTGGATGACTGAGAACCTTCACAGACATAATGGATAGTAATAAACTGGATTTTTAAAAATTCATTTTTTAAAGGAATGTACTTTAATGTGCTGTACTTTAAAGCTAATTAATTTCTAGTGTATTAAATAAAAAAAAAAACTCTGTGGGGCCCTGTGGCACATGTTGGTCACGCAGTCCTTTGCTTGGAATATAAGGTACAGTTGCAACTTGGAAAACCAATTAGATTTATTTTTGAAATTCTTCAAAACATCACTTAGTGCTGTTAGATGAAATAAAAACAGAGGGTCCTTCATTTGAAAGTAGTAAGCAGAGGCTTTAGCTTAACTGACTCTGCTTCTGCATCTATTAGAGCAGGCATATGTGCTTGTTTTCAGTTTGTGAGGACTGGAAAAATCAGCAAGCATTCAGTATGGGTACACAAGTCAGCGTGATAAGAAAAACTCTGCAAATCAATCTACTTAAAGGAGGCCCGGCTACAAGTGAGGCATTCTGACCCACATATATGAAGACAGACGTGCAATCCAGAAAAAGAGAAACGGTGCTAGAAAGAAGAAGAGGTTTTTCATCCGTGCAGAAAATTCAGGCTAAGTGCAGATGAATTGCTTGGTTTTAGAAAGATTATGTGTGTGTTTGCGCTCGTCTGTCTGTACAGTTACTGTATAGTTGCATCATTCTCAGCAGGATTACGAAACAGTGAGAAATGAGCGGAGACTGGGGAGAAAGAGAGCGAGAGACAAAGGAGGAGACAGATAAGAGAAACAAAGCTTGTCAGGTTTCCACAATTTTAAACAAACAAACAAACAAAAAAAAGATATTTAATTTTTCTGTCACAAGTCATAAAAACAGCAGAAAGAAAACGCTGGCACAGTTTAAGGAGCCTCGGAGAGGATGACTCATTCAAGTGATAAGCTTTCAACAGTTCCCGTTGCTGAAAAACATGTAAGTGCGTTAATCTGCGATCAGCAAAAAACAGCCCATAATCGATGTTTCTGATCATCCTGCAGCTTCAGATAAACAGCATCTGTCAGGTGTCATTACTGCGCAGATTAAGGATTCAATACAATCATACGACAGACAATCAGAAAGCCTGTTTAATCTTGTGATGTGTTTGATTTTGCAATTTCAGAGACAAAATCACCAAGATCCATTTTTTTGATTAAATAGCAGAATAACAGTGACAGTTTCATGTGTATGAAAACCATGCTGGCCTGCAGTCATCCCTTAGGCTTACACAGATTCTTTTTCTCACTCTCTTTTGAGAACATTTCTTCTTGCGTGTCCTCTGCTATATTGAGACCAATTGCCACTGTTATCTGTGCACTAGTCTCCTCCAGAAAATGTGTTATCCACAGTCAAAATGAACTGGTTAACATTCACAGGCGCAGGGAAGATATTTACTTCCATGCCTGTTACAAAACAATGCCCCACCCCGACCAGAGGTGGAAGATAATAACAGTTCACAGACATGTGTGGATCACTAAAAAAGAAACCTAGAGTGTTCAAGGCAAGGAGCCCCAGGTTGATATTAAATTAAGCTAAAAAACAAAGAGATGAGGGAGGCCTCGTGTATGGCGATTGGCACGGAAGGTTCAGAGTTCACACTTTCTGTACGGATTTGCAGATTCTCTGTGTGCCTGTGTGGTTTTTCCTCCCACACTTCAAACACAGGCTTCTCAAGAGTTTCATATTTGATTCTGAACTGGCTTTAGGTGCAGACCTACTCAGGATGTCCCCCAGCTCTTGACCTTTAGGAGAGGCTCCACCCTCATCCCCAAACACCCACACAATACTAGTACATTTAGACATGTTTCAGCAATATTCCTTTTTTTAAGACCAATACCGATATTTGGGGATTTAAAAATCCGATATATCAGTCGATCTTTTTAAAAAAAAAAAAAATTCTCTATGTTATGTATGTAGTTTTGTTATTTTGTTGCCAAGTCATCGATTACTCTTTTGCCTGACTGTGCTTGGATCAGCTGTTTGTTGTTGTTTGTAGTGTTACAAACCCATTTGGCAACAGGCGCATTGGAGAGTGCCCTCTGGTGAGCAAACAGAGCAACATCAACACTCTTAACCTGGTTGAAGGGTGTTTCTTCGGTCTCTACTTTACTTTTTTATTTCATCTTTCAGTCGTTATAAATGTGATACTGATACATCAGCTAATAGCTAACATTGGTCAGTATATCATCCGGGCTCTAAATGTATCTATTACTGCCCCCTTTTTTTAAATTATACAATAAAACAGTGTCCCCCTCCTATTCAGAAGGCTCAGATAAGATAAGATAAGATAACGTTTATTAGTTCCACACATGGGAAATTTGTTTTGTTACAGCAGAAAGTGGACAGTGCAAAGTTACAGTAGCAAAATTAAGAAAAAACACTGGAATAGAATAATATAATAATAATACGAATAAGATACTGTACACAATAGAACAGAATAAAATACTATATTGTCAGAAAAAGAGAATTGCACTTAGTGTTATCCCTGCTCCATACTGACATAGTACCATACCGTGTTGTGATTAATTTGCTGCGTTGTGCTCCAGGGCGGACATTATACAAAGAGAATATGGAACAAAGAACTGTTATGTTTACAGCCTTGCAGTTCCTTTGTTTATGGCCTCAGCTGTCACAACAGCAAACAAAGCAGAAGTCCGCCCACAAACAGTTTTTTTTGGTGGTTGATTACAGAAATAGGAGGGGAAAACTGTTTCTACCAGACTGCTATGATAAGATTTGGTGCGAGCGAGGGTGCCTCTTCCTCCTTTACTATTTATGCTTTTACAATATCCAAAGTTTGACAAAGATCTAAAGGAAAGTCACAGAGCAAAACATAAAGGTGCATAAATGCAGCTGTAGAGTATGCAACAATAAAAATATAGCATCTAAATACATTGAATTATCACCAACAATTAGATGCTTAGTACACAAAATCTAAATTTCTCCTTGTTTTAAGTGAAACGCGACATTTGTGCGATGTAGCTAACAAGACTGCAAAGCCACAGGTTTGTTTTTTTTCACTTAACTGTTTAGACAATGGAGACAACCACTCAGAGCCAAAGCATTTTAGATAAAGACATGCCATCAAAATGCTTCACTGACAATCTAAAAATATAGCTGCAGGGGTGGAAATCCACCTGATGCATGATGTATGCGTGTGCCTCTGCATCTAATATCACCTGCCAACAAAAAAACAAACCCACTTACAGCGACTGCAGGTTTAGACACACAGTGTGATTCAAACCGGGTCATACATGGTAAAACACTGCCTCACTATGTTTTTTCAAATTGTTTTTGCTTTATCTCCCATTGTGATCATTTTCCTTTACAGAGCAGTATCGCGCAAGAGCTCTTGCAGGACTGAACATGAGGAGGCTGAGGCAGAGCACTCCTGTGACAAGCTAATGTGTAGCAAATATAATGATTTTACATGTTCACCACATGGTTTTGCATTCTGACATTAGCTACTTAGCAACTGAGATGGATGAGCAAGTCAGCGGACAGTCAAAGTTTTGACCCAAAAAATTGTCAGATCCCTAAACTTCCTCTAGTAGTTGTTGAGATATTTTGTTTTGTCTACTGAAGACTTGTCTTGAGTAGAAGAAAACTCAGAGGGTTAACCAAGGTCACTCTAGGAGGAATATGTCTCCTCTCCTCTCCTTTCCTCTCCTCTCCTCTCCTCTCCTCTCCTCTCCTCTCCTCAGCTCTGTAGGTTACCATAGCACCCGGGAGAGAAAAAGTCAACCCACACAGTCTCCTACCACTCATTCTCTTCCGCTATCTCTCTCTCTCTCTTTCGCTCTCATCCTAGTGCACCATTGTATCTTTCAGTTTGCTCCTTCACTCGTTCTCTCTCACAGTCCTACCTGCCTCCCGCTGTTCTAATCTCGACACCATCATTTTGTTGGGTTTTTAGTTGTTTTTTTAAATACTATTTGCTCTACTCTAATGTTAAATTCGGCGTTACCTGGGTATTTGCGTGCAGGTTTGTATGATGTAGATGCTCAGTTATGAATATGCAGATATGTTCTGCCCAACGTGACAACTCAGCTTCACTGTCCGCCCACACGCACAGGATGCCCATGGACACATACACATTCGCAGAGCTCCACGGGGGGAAGAGTGGGCTCTCACTGAGGCTCTCCAGACTCCAGAGTTGTTGGCGGTAGCAGGGACAGCACAGGCCACTGACTTGTGTCTTCTCTCGTATTTTTTTCCTTTTTGTCACCAGTGAAGTGTTGGTGTGCCGCTTCTGTACGATGCTAACGCTCACTGGAAATTTGTGTGAATCATAGTCTGAGTTGGTGTTTGCGTGCATTTGATGCTGTTGACAGAGTGAGTCATCTGGGACTTTTCACAGTTATTGCTCCGATAAATTGAGCAATTTGAACACCTATATATGCTTGTAAAGGTGTGCAAGAAAAATTCCCAAACATAAAAGAAGTGTTCAAGATATTTCAGAGTTGAAGAAAAAGAGGGAAAAAGGAGGGACCAGCTTGCTCTGGCAGCCCATCAACTGGAAAATGCCATCTGTTGTCTGCTCTATCCAGTATTAACTGTATTAAATAATCCATGTGGCCGGATGATCATCAGGATGGTCCAAAGTGCTAATGAATATGGGTGAATGTGGAATTTGGCCAGTTACATAGGTATCCTGCAGAGATCCTACAAAGAAAGATTTATACGTGCATTTCAACCTATAGACTGTATTTAAATGATGAATGTTGTCATTGTAGTGTCACTTACTGGCTTGTTGAAGCCTCCAGTTTAAGTTTATGATTGTCACCGTGTTGGTTGTATGGACCCATATTTATGTCAGGTGCTAAGTTATCTGTTAACGTCAGCAAGGTTTGGTTAGCAGGTTGTAAAATCCTGTAGACATGCTAATTTCTTCTGGAGTTGGGAGTTTTATCATGCAAATCTAGCTAATCTTCAGACTCGGGTGGCTATTCAAGAGACTGCAGTTTTTAGCACTGCTGCACTGGCTTAGCCCTGGATGCTGCCACTTTGTTACCTTTACCTTTAAAAACCACCAACAACAAAAGAAGTTACCTACCTAATTTATGCACGCTCATTTTATTTCATCTCATTGTGAGCGGCCATGTTGTACTTTTCCATTGTTCAGATAATTAACTGTTGTTCAGGAGGAGTGCTCATGTTGTAGTGAGCACTTCTCCTCCACTCACCTCTTTTTCACTCTCCACTACTGCACGTCATAAACTTTATTGCTTCTCACTCGCATGGTTTGCGCTTTATTCACATTGTTGTTCATGATCTGTCTCTGACCCTCTTTTATGTTTTCTCCTCTCTTTCCTCTTTCATCCCACTGCTGGTCCCAGCAGATAACTGCCCCCCTCTGACCCTGGTACTGCCAGAGGTTTAATGGGGGTTCTTCCTCCCTACTGCCACCAAGTGCTTAGTCATATCTTAGTCATCTTAGGATCACTGGATCACTCATTTTTGTCTCTTTCTCTAGTACTGTAGTGGTGTTTTGTGCAATCTAAATATAACAGAGCAGAGTGTGTTTAGGTTCCTGTGGCACATCTTGGACTGATGCATGTATAGAAACCGTACATGCTATCACGCTATTACCAAAGTCATTTAGATCTTTTTGGTGTTTTGTGGAGATGTGGGCCATCCTCTGCCAGAAGGATCAGCTCGTATTAAATGTTACGTGCATGCTGGCATGCACTCAGGAGAGAGTTGACACATGGCAAAAACATCCCACCTGCAGGTGAGCGGACCACCTGCAGGTCTGTGTGGAAAGTAACGAATCGGTTGATTCTGGAAACAGGTTGGAGAAGTTCACTGTTGCAAATTTGTATGTTCACAAGCCACAAGCAACTGACTGCAGAGGTGCATGTCATGTTTGATCATTTTAACAGTGGAGACTTGTGTGTGTGCATTGCCTATTACCATGGGGTTTACGCTGATCTGTCCTCCTGTCAGAATCCACACTTCCTGTTTTGTGAGCAAGCAGGAGGAGTACTGACAGCTGTACTTTGAGGACCAGTCGGAGTTTTAGAGCTTGGGAGCGGAGACAGCTTGGCTCACCCTCACTTTTGGGAATATCATCAACGGTTTTTTGGAGTTTTAGGGTTCAGCTTAGAATCAGGTATAGAGTTGCAATCAGGAATTTATTGATTAATTGATTATTCAAGTTCGTAAAGGGGCTCGTAAGGGGCTCAGGAATGTATTGTGCCAGTCAAGGTCCTCACAGTGATAGAAATATACAAATATATGTGTGTGTTTGTGTGCTCCTTCGTATGCAGCAGGTGGAGCTCTGGTTCCAGTGCTGGATGTCACACGTAAGCCTGCATCTCCTTGAGTGAACACACTAAGAGAATTTACTCTCAATGAAGTAAAATTATTTGGGTAAAGAGGACATGTGTACTGGTTAAATGAATGCAAAATAACACAGCATGTCCTAACATGTTACAAAACGATTGTGTTTGTGTGTAGGAGGGAGGCACTGAGGAACTTACCTGTTTCTCAATTATACAGACTTCAGCAAAACAAACAGTTTTCTCAACATTTTATGAGAAAAGACTCACCTGGAGGTGAAACCTGAAATTAAGAACCTCATTTGCAACACAGTCCTGAAACAACAAGGAAAAAGTGCTAGCCAGTGAACCCCCTGCTCTCGCTCTGTGGCCATGTCAGTGTCAAAGGGGTCTTCGTGTTATCCACACTGACTGCATGATGTCGAGATCAGGGTTTTGTGTCCTGTTGCCATGTTTCTGAGCTGAATTTGGAAACCATCCTTTCTTTTAGTTCAGGCCAGAGTTTAGGAAGTGCAAGCATTTGCATAGATTGCCAGACATTTCTTGCTGCAAAGTTATACTGTTTAATTAACTCTATTGAATTACTGAGATCTATAGCAATTATGGCAATATATAAAACTAACAAGCACAAACTACTGAAGTTATTCATGTTAATATGCGACAATAGGTAGACAGATCGGAGATAGATCAAACTTCCTCTCTCCACTCTCTCTCCATCACACTCATCTTTTCTGTGCTCTCCTCATTAGTTTCCATGGTAACAGAGTGTTGCTGAGCTGGTCGTCAGGCTGCCCACTCAGCCCGCACGGCTTTCAAATACACACACACATGCACACACACACACACACACTTGTGTAGTACACAAATTCATTCACCTGCGGATACTTATACAGACACACAAATACACACACACACACACACACACACATATATATATATATATATATATATATATATATCAGTGACACAGTTACATATAAAGGAACAAATACTGTGCTACATTCATACTATAGCACAAATAGTAGCTCTTCAGTAATCAAATGCTTGCAGGCATGCAGGTGCCCAACACGCACTCAGACACATACATATTCCAATTAATGTGATCTTCAAAAGGAAAGGAATCCAAGACCACTCACATATACAAAACTTGTGCTGGTGTACTGTGCATGGGTTAGCTAGCCCACTCAGAGCGCTGCAGAGACAAAGACAGAAACAGAAATACCAAAGTAGGTTAGAGCAAAGCATTCTGGGATAGCAGGATACCCCCTGGGCTTCTGCAAGAGGCTCTCTTTCTTTCTCCTTCTCACTGCTTCTAGCTCTGACTGACTCTCTGTTCTTTCCTTTACTTTTTCTCCCACATGTTTTACTTCTTGCTCTATTTCTTCTCTTTTGCGGTCTTACTCCTCATTCATCTCATTTCTTTGTGTTTCTGCTGTTTGACTTGCTTTTGTCTGTCTTCATGAAGTTGTGCGTGTATGCACGAGTGTGAGATGAACATATCTTAATGACAGAAGTAAAAACAGATGTACTGAGTTAAATAAATATATTTTATCAGGTTTGGGTTTTTGGTTTTTTTTTTACATTTTTGATTGGCTATTATTTCTATGACTGTATTATAACGAGATTAGTGTTCCACTTTCGACCACTACTCGGAGTCGAGACAAACACATCGCTCTCTGTGATGGAAGGTACAAAGCCATGCACGCATAAGTGTAGAAACTCTAATATTTCATGACTGGGAACTTCCTAAAAACAAAGTTTGCTACTTTCTAATTTTTAGTTATTCTTTTAGAAATAGAGGGAAGTACACGAGATTATAGAGGACGCAAAACTGGGCTCATTTCTTAGAAGTATGATTGTAAAAATCTGATTTGCAAACCTTGTTAAGCTGAAAAGGTCGTTCAGATTGCTGAAAATCTTTGTAGAAGTAGTCATGATTTACTAGTGTTGGAAGCAACGAGGGTGTTAACGGGTCAAAAAACAGGCAACAACTAAAACTGTTAAAACTGTTTAGGCTCTTTTTTTTATATGAACACCAGCGTTTTTGGTAATTAGTGTGTAATGGACAATGCAAGATGATTAATCTTAAACCTGCAGTACAATACAGTTATTCTGACCAAATGCTCAGTCATAAAGAAAAGAACAAGGTTGGCACACAAATCAAAGTTGATTGTTAAAAGCTGATTTCCACATATAAACTTATATTATAAAGGGCTAATTTTCTGACCATTTCTTTGGAGCTGTCAGCTTATCTCTACCTGGTGGTGAGTTGGATTGGGTGGCTGGGGAGAATCCCAGAGAGGCCTGGCACACCCAAAACTACAGTGAGTCTGAGCGGTAGTAAGAGCGTCTGGCAGAGTCCTGGAGATCTTCAGCAGCAGTTTCCACACCAGATGGTAAAAAATGACGGCAAAGTGAGCTGTCAAGCTAACAAGGAATCTTTTCTTATTTAGCTTGTGGGACTTTGGAGGCAGCTGACAGGTACCAGCAAGCCAAGGAAAGTGCTGATTTGGCAAATGTGGAACGAAAAACCTGGGTATAGTAGGAGTTTGGTGAGGCTGTGAAATAAGACTTTTGATCAGCCTCAAAGAGATTTTGGCAAACACTCAAGAAGACTGGGGAAGGGGAGTGGCTAATGCCCACACTGTATACAGTGGGGAAGCAGTGCTGTTGGTGTTGCGGTTGCTGACTGCACCTCTGATTTGGCAGACTGGGTTATTTGTTCCCCTTTTTTAAAAATAAGGATTAGAGGGTGTGCTTCAGTTTCACACTTGGCACCCCTGGCTAGGTCTATGCAAGAATACTGAAGATGAGGGTCCTCAATGGACAGTCTCAAGACAACGCAGTATCACGCAAAACATGTAACACACAGTAGGTCCACTGTGTCCATTTCACACTTTGCCTCCCCAAAGCATGACATGGACACGCATGCAGAAGTTGCAGTAACAGCAGGGGGAGATATTTTATTTCAAGGAACATGAAAATAATCACAGGAAAGCGTTTCAAGAGACATTATTAACAACACATTTACATGTAAATACATATTAGCCACCTAGCTTAATCGCTGCTGGCATAGAAGGACCCTGGAATGTACTTCATGCCTTCCTTGGTCACTACAAAACTTCTTTGCTTTAAATATGTTATCTCCCCCAGCTGGTGCTGCAACCTCTGCATGCGTGTCCATTTTTACGCTTTGGAGAGGCAAATCTGAACTGAACATGTTGGACGGGCGTGTCTATTATGTGCTTTGCCCGTGATATCGTTACAGTAATGCTCTCAGTTTACCAAACAATATAAGTTCCTGCCACCAGCCATAGGCAGCCATAGGTGTGTAATGTAGGAATGGATGCCTCTTAGTTGAGGCATTTCAGATATGTCCTAGTAGCTCAAGGATCGAGGCAGGTTTTAGTCATAAATACTGACTGCTGTTTGTTGCTGTGTTCACTGAGCTGTATTATGACCTGATGGCTTTTCATAATTTAAATGAAAAAGATTCACTCTGAGTGAGTCTTATCTTTAAAATCCGTCTCTGTTTCCTTCCTAAAATGACCTTGATCTGTTATATTTGCGATGATGATGAGGGTTGTTGATCTCTGTTTTCAGATGGGTGTTTTTAAAGTAATTTATGTGACTAATGAAACAAGTTTGGACTTGTTTTGGTTCCCAGTGATTTTTAGAGTGGAACAAATGAAACTTAGACAGGAAAGATGTTTTGCCTAATTAAAGTCGAGTGATGATTCTGTTATTCAACTTTATTTGCCTTCGCCACTATTAGCACGTGTCGGCATATATCAACATTTAGCAGGAGCTTATTAAAGGGAAGAAAATCCCACCTGTCACTTCGTGGTAGCACAGCATTCAGAAATAAACGAAAACATAGTTAACTTTTGCGCCTTAAATAATCCTGTCGTAAACATTTAATCATCCGTACATTTACAAATTGAGCTTCGCCCACTGGTTTAGTCAGTTAATTTCATTCATTCGGCCCTTTTCTGTCTGCGTTTTAATTAGCATATTGCTTGAAAAAAACAAGAGAAGAAAACAAAGTGATGGCCTGAGAGACAGGAGAGATGGAAAAGGGAGAAAGGGGGGAAAAAGGGGGGTTGGCAAATCTGTTTGGAAATCCAGAGAGTAGTTGAAGTCTTGCTGGCTTGGTCCCCAGTGTTTGACTGTGCCCACTATAACACTTTGAATTGCAATGAAAGTCCTCAGGGACTTTTTTCTCTAGCTAAAGGAGGCTTAATTGTTAACAGCTTTTATTGTTGTAAGCCATTGATAAACAATACTCCCCACCCCGGCTATAAAGCAACTTGTCACATTGTTTACTGTATATTTGCAGATAAACCAGGAGAGTTACACTTATATGTGTGCGTCTGTGTGTGTGTGTGTGTATTAGATGGTCAGTAATGCCATAAGGTGAAAAAGACAGTGAAAGATACCTAAACTTCAGAGATGAAAGGTACAACTGAGGGTGATGTGAAAAAAGAGCTAAGAAAAGAAGTAAAAGTGGGAAAGAAAAGGTGAAGATGAAGAGGAAAGATTGCTAAGGAGACAGGAGGTGCCACAAAGAAGTCAAACAAAAAAATATGGGATGAGAGCAGAATAAAAGGAGAGATGAAAGGAAAGAAGACCAGAAGAAAGAAGAAGAAAGTGAGGGAGGGGAGAAGCGAGGAAAGGAAATGGAACGAAAGGAAAAGAAATGGCAGGTGAGAGAAGGAAAGGAGGAAGGGCACATGCAGAGGAGAGGAGAAGAAGTTTCAGGAAATAAAGACATGAAAGCAGAAGACAAAGTGATGAGGGGAGAGAAAAGTGAAGAGGAGAACAAGAAATGGGACATGAAAGGAAATGAAAACACAAATATGTAAAGAAGAAAAAGAACAAGGGAAGGAAAGATACGAGAGTGGAGGAATCACAGGGAATATGGGAGCATTGTGAGTTTCACCGCCTCGGGCAAAACTCTCCATGCATCCCTCCTCACGTGCCTCTTTGCCCACCCTCTTCCTCCTCCTTTTTGTCTTCCTCATGTCTCCTCCTTTCTTCACTCCACCTCTTCCCCCACCTCCCACATGCATGCAGATGATGGGATGTAAGGATTGTTGCCCCTTTGTGTCTCCTCGTCTCATTTTATCAGCACACTAAAACCACACAGGCCTCACATTTATGTGTGTCAGGGTCTTTATGTAGATCGTGTTGTCATTTGTGCGCGTGGATCCCTTTCTCTGTGTGAGCGTCCCAGAAAAGACCGACCTCGGGGAGTTATGCTCCACTTTCCCTCCTTTATTAATTCACCCTTCGCTCTCACTCTTGTTTGCCAGGCTGGACGGGATGGAGGGAGAGAGAGAGAGAAGGAGGGCGTAAGAGAAAAGGGCAGGACGAACAGAACAGGTTCAAAGCAGAGTCGAGACAGACAGTAAACACTCGCTTATTTGGTTCCCTGGCACTTGTATTTTTTTCTTTTTAAAAGACAGCACAAGTAAAAGTAGAGATAAAAACATTAATGCAAGTTGTACTTTGCGTCTGAACATTTTCATTCTTTTAAAAGCAATCCATTTTCACCACCAACAATCGTTACAGAAATCCTGGGAAAACTGCAGGTCTTTGTCCAACAGGAGGCAGTGGATTTGTTTTCTTTTTTTTCATTCCACAGATAAGAACAGGGTGAAGCAGCCAACAGACTGTGGGTGGGCAGGGGAGTCAGCACTGGAAAGAAAAAGACTGTATGAGCTTTTCAGTACTGATGGTGAAAACCACTGAATAGTTTCCTTCCATTTTTTTCTTTTTTGTCTGCGCACCCATTTGTTCAATGTAAAATCTAAACTCCGGAGAGGTTGATGACAGTTTTGCAAATGCTGTCATTGACTGCTGAATTAAAGTTCTCATCCAAACAAAAAGCTTGGCCCACTGGAGCCAGTTGTACATTCTTTGTTTTGTTTGATAGCCAGACAAAGCTTGTGGTTTGTTCAGGAAATCAGTTACTAATGAGCCACTTGCAATTCAACCTGTTGTGTTGTTACCAACAACTTTGTCAACACGTGTCTGTACTTCATTTTTATAGCATTTCCATGTAACCATCCATGTTATTAATTGCTTATTTAATATCAAAAGGCTTAAATTGACCAGCTGGTCTGTGTGGATTTTGCATGTTCTCCCTGTGCGTTTATGGGTTCTCTCCAGCTTCCCACCACATCCTAAGAACATGCTCATTAGGTTAACTGGTGATTCTAAATTGGCCATGGGTTTCTATGTCAGTGTCAGTGGTCGTCTGTCTCTTTGTGTTAGCACTGCAGTTGGCTGGCACCCTGTCCAGAGTATACCTCACTTCTTAGCCCAATGTCAGCTGGGATAGGCTCCATTCTCCACATGACCCTGATTGGGATAAGTGGTTTAGAAGATGGATGGCTTTCATTGTGAGATTTTTTGACATCACAAAACATTATTTATATCACAGTCTCCTTAATGTAAAGTAGGCATTGTAAGACACAGTTGGAAAGCAATCATATAATCCTTGCACTAAGAATGGGCTGCTGGATGTCACTGTGGAATAAAAGTCAATTAAAAAAAGATTTTGTAAAAATGAAGACATGAAAAGGGCTAACCCATGCCTGTTGCAACATGAAAGTGGCATAAAAGAATGCCAGAAAACACAAAAATTGATTGATTACATTGATATCCAACCTGAAATCCCAGCATTAAAAACTGCTGTGACTCTTAAAATGCTTATTCTTGACACAGATTTTACATTCAAAAGGAGACTGCTGCTCAAAGAAAGACGAATGATCTGGGAATTTCACATTTCTAATCCTTTTTCGCAATGGTTACATTAATGCCTAATACCACCAGTAGAAATAAAAAATGATATTTATTAATAATTAAAACGTTTTTAAAAAAAGTTAATGTCCAGATATTGCATGTTGAGGACTTTGCAAACCTTATGCAACTGTTTCAGCAAACGTGACATATATGCTTGAAATAATTCACAAGCCCCTGAATTCATCATTTTAAGTAGAAAACAACATTAAAAAAAAAAAATCACTCGGTGCCAGAGAATGACCAGAGCTCTTGCTGGGTGACCATGTATCGCTTAAAGTACCAGCTGATGCAATTTTGCATTACTCTCTTTGCAAGTCAAAGGTATCTGATGCAACCTGTAAGAAACGTTGCCTTCTACTTTTGTTGCGTTTCGATGCAGACGACACTTCTAATTTTAAAGCAGGGTGCACTTTCTTTGAACTTTAAACTAACTCTAAGTTCTTAAACTCATGTGATGCTGTTGAACTTCTAGTATGCATTAATAAACACAGTAACATAAGTGAAACAAAACAACACTATACTGATCACACACTGATCAGTCACACAATGAAGAATGCCGAAACTGTGTGACTGATAAAATCAATAATAAAATATTGAGTAGACTGCCATAATAGCTCCAA
>VUQG01024400.1:0-12127 GCA_015106755.1 Etia nguti | reverse complement strand
AGGGGGGAAGGGGGGGGGAAAAAAAAAAAAAAAGACAAGAGACGAGGCGGCTGAGGGGTGGTGAGGGGGTGGAAAAGTGAAAGAAGAGTGATTATGTATTACCTGTCGGAGGCATTCAGTGGGATCATTACTATTCATTAAACTAACCTTCACAGGGAAGTGACGCCTGGCTTGTAAACAATCAGAATACAGTGTCAGAGAGAGAGCGAGGAAAAGAGAGAGGAAGGTTGTAATAACTCCAAAAACAACTGGCACTTCTCTTACTGGCATCCCGTGCGCACACACATTCAGGGTAAACGCCTTCACAAAAAACATTTGGCCCTACGCGATCCCTCTTCAGTTCCTTCATCTTTACCTTCCCCTTTTCCTTTCCTAACTGTAAACCACTACCACCACCCCCTCCCCAACAGCACCCACCTTGTCTTTGCAAAGTAATTTGTAGAGGAGAAGATTATTGTTCTCCATCATGGTGACCCTGGCTGGGCTGACGGGATGCATACACAGATGAAGATGAATGCAGTTATTCCTTGGCGGAGGTCTGCCTCTTTCAGGGCACATTGGCCCTAATGACATGATTGATAGGCTGTCCCAAATCCAGAGGGGCCCTCATTAATCACCCTGCTGACTGAATCCAATCATCTGCTTCACCTGCACAGTGATGGACAGGAAAGGATACAGCACAGGTGCTGACACGGATGCACAGCCACCATCACCGACAACACCACCGCCAGGGCGCCAGGCAAAAGAATGAGGCGATGTATATGGACGAGACGGGACTCCTCTTCTTTTGCAACTCTCAATGTCAAACAGCCAATGGCTGGCTGACAGGCGACACCGTTTCTGCCACTTTATAATTACAAACGTGAGGAGAGAGAGAACAATGACAGGGAGTGTATGTGAAAGAGAAGATTTGATGGACGGTAGTGTGATACCCATCCATACAGGAAGGGCAGGAAAACGATGCCGGCATTCACCTGGGTTGGGAAAATACAAGCCCAATGTCAAGGACCTTGACATACAATTACATACAAGCTTCATACACACACGCACACCAATCCAGTGCAACGGCATCCTTTGGTTAAAATTTCTCATGTATGTCATGAATTATAATGAAAATAGTGAAAATGATTTTGGTATTTCTTGGTCATTTTCACCACAGTAGATTTGACTGGTCTGATTGATTTTCAGATACTAGAGCAAAATGTAAATTTTTTCTTTGCCAAGACTTACATTTTGAAGTTATTTTGCCCATTGAAGCAACTGAATGAAAAAAAAAAACTTTTAATTTTAATGCAGTTACATTTCCAGTCATAGCAATTTTTAAATAGTAGCCCAAATTCCTCTCCAAACTCGAAAATACTTCCTTAGCCAGAGGTGGTATTCAAATATAAGCCGACACCCTGCCTCCTTCTGCTCCTCTCATCTTCTCTGTTCTTCACTCTGGGTTTTTTCTTTGTGTTTTCTTTACTAAGTTCTTTTCTTCCCATCTCTGTTTCACTCTCAGTGTATTTGAACAAGGAAGCGAGAGAGGAGTTGCTGCGGCTGAACTGACTGAGCAGAAAATAGGCCTGATGCTGCTGGAGGTCTGCCACAAAGCAGGTGGCAGCAGCTACCTGAGGCAGATCTATCACATCATCCAAGGCAATGAGGTAGGGAAGTACTCGCTCTCCCCAGCAATTAGGTGGCTGCTGGCCTGAGGCCGCAGGCTGTTCAGGAGGGGGAGACAGAGGGAAGAGGGCTGCTGCTTATGTGCAGTCTGCTTGTTCTGATCGTCTTTTGTTCAAGTGACCTCAAGGGTGCAAACCTACAGTGATTTCCGGTGTTATACACTCACCTCGTATAGAGCAGAGGAAGCCTCGTGGAGTTACTAGATTCCACGTAAAGCTTTTTGGAAGAGATTTCAATGAGGAAGAACAGCCCTTTAAAACTCAAGTGGAAGTTATTTTATGAAATTTACTTCAAAAGCTATTCTTCTAAAAATCCCCAAATTGAATATATTTTATTAGCCTATTGTAGCTAAAGTTTTATGATGTCTAAAAAAGATCATTGGTGGTTGTTGAAAAGCTAAAAATCATATTAAGTTGTTTTAACTGGTTTGCTAACCCTTTTTTGGAACGCTACTTGGCGTTTCCTGTTCAATGAAAATCAAGCTGAAAAAGCAAAACATTAAAGGTGCAGTAAATATTTTTTTGAGATTATTTAATAGAAAAAGAGAATACTGTACTCATAAATAGTTAGTGTTAGTCCAACAAATGGATGCATTCTCATACACTTAGAATTAACAACGGTGTGTCGAATCCCCCATGTTGCCATGCCATCTTGAAAACTTGGACATCCTTCCACCTAATTGTGTTTTATGGATGTTGCTAACTGAAGCTGGGGCTCTATAACGCACAAAAAACATACATAAACATGCTTATTTAGTCCCGATATTGTCACAGGTACTTGTTAGCAGAGTGATCCTCACATCTCGGGACCGGGTAAACATCAAAAACTGCTGGTTATAAGCTAACATTAGGCCAGGTAGGCTCGAGTGTCCTGAAATGTACACATTCCTTCTGATAAACAGTTTGATTGCATTCTCACATCATATGTGAATTTAGTGTCTGATTCCATTCATTTTTAAATGAATACTGGGCAATATTAAAAAGTTTGCAATGGTTATAACAAGCCTAATCACAAGACATAAATGCTATTTTGGTTTTTTTTTTTTCTTTTGGTCTCTGAAGTCGCTTGTGTATTTCTGTAATGAGCACACCATTCAAGAGAGTTTGTAGTGCTGCTGGGAAGACTGTTATCCCTCTCCAATCCTCTGAATGCAAACATGTTAGTTTTTCTAGCATGAAACAAGGACATGACATCCCACAACTAAATCTTATAAACTTTATTCTTCATGCTAAATGGAAAGGATATTAGTTTCTTTAGTTTTTAATTTATTTTTAATGCAAAACGTCTTTGACATTTAGTCTTAAGGCTAATATAACTACCTAAATGAGCCTCGTTATTTAACTTTTACACTTTAGCCTGGGTTGTAGGCTAAATTGCATTATCGGACCTCTTTACCTTTCTCTGTCTAGTCAGTGTTCATAATCTGTGTCTAATAGGATCCAGCATGGACATATACAGTATGTGTTTTTGATGTAAACTGTTAACACATATAACTCTGCTCGGCAATTTGAGAGAATGTGAATGGAAACCTCAAGAATCAAGAGTTATCCTTCTGGCACCTCGAGCATCTCTACCCAGCCAAGGTCGAGGCAAGAACATGCAGGTCAGGGACAGACTGGGTTGGTGGTGAGGTGAGGGAGGAGGAGGTCCAGAGGCCATGTCAAGCTGACGGATGGGAATATAGTGAATTCACACCAGGATACCTATGTCCGCATGAACACACACATCGAGTCATAGTGTACAAAGACTCATTACTGTATGCTGGACCTCATGTGAGACACATGCATTATAACTACAGCAAAGGTTACAGAAACAGCACAAGAAAGTGCACTAGTGTGAAAAACCCGTGTTTCTCTTTCGTTCCATCTGTACATATTTTGTTTTGATCTGTGTTTTTCATTGCTTTATTAATTCATTGAAATATGGCTCAGGGTGGAGCCATACACGTGGCGTGTAAGTAGACTCTAAAATGTTTTTTTGTTTGGTCTGTTATATTAAACATCAGTGAAGAAATGTTCATTTTCATCTTTTATGTTCTAAATACTAGTATTTTCTATCAGTGTGTTGTATTCTGAATGTCTTCAGCTATGATTTGCTGCTCATCAACTTTGAGTTTAGTTAGTTTACTTTTCAAAACCTTTAGGCCACACTCTAGTTGTCCGCCTTTTTCTTTACAGCTTATTTATTATCAGTTTTATCAATCACGTTGCGTTGTTCTCCTGTGTTTCTCTTCTTCCACCCCCACCCCCACCCTCATAACCTGCTTACAGGAACTCCTGATGTCTAAACTGAGTGGAAGCTCAGACTTGCCAAATGATCCTCCACTTTTGGTGAAGTTTGATTTTGGCCCCGAGAGTCATGTTGGGAGTGCCCATTTCAACCCTCTCCACCAGTTTGACCACATTGGCAAGAAGAAGCTGGATCAGGTTTGTCAAGCCTCCTAAGGTTAACATTATATTATATTCTGGTAGCAAAATAAGTGTTTAAAACTTGTTTTAGTTGTGTGAAACATCTTTGATATTCATGTGAACTTTTTCCAGTTTTCAGACTTTGTACTGTGTGGGTGTACTTGTGACATGCAGTGTGGTGTCATTATAACTTTCACCGAGGCCGGAAGCTTAATGTTGAAGGTTAGAAGCTCTTTGAGTCTCTAGTGAACTGGATATTGTGGTAGTCTCTGAAGTTGTCAGGTCTTTCTGGGGCTTGGCTTTCCTATTCCCCTTAGGTTGCTGTCTTTTTCCGAGCAGGAGTTAGGCTGGCAGGAAGAAAAGAACGCCGAAGAGGTGAAAAGATGAGAGAAGTTTTTTTTTTTTCTTTTATAAAGAAGTGAGTAATGTTAAAGGAGAGTGCAGTCTTAAAGTGCACTTCTTTGGGGCTTTGAACCATGTAGTCTCTTATCCTGAACTTATCCCCAGGAGTGTCACCATGATATTCATTTAATTGTTAGGTTTTTTTCCCCTCCATATCAGGGTTAAGTCTACCTACAGGTAGCTCACTGTAAGAGTTGCTCGCTTTCCCCCTCATTTCCCCTCTATTACTACGATATCCCCCACTGTTAGGAGAAATACAGTGGTACTTATAACACTTACAACAGTAAGTATTTTCTCAAGATAGGCTTGTGTGTGTTTCTGCTTTCTTTTTTTTAAGGATTAGAATTATAATTTTAATATTTATATATTACAGTTGAATTCAATTCAGTTTTATTTATACAGACCCAATTCTCAACAACAGTCACATCAAGGTACTTAATATTGAAAGGAAAAGACCTTACAATATTAGAAACCTCCAGCAATCAGACAATCTGCTATGGGTAAGCATTCGGCAACAGTGGGAAAGAAAAACTCCTTTTTAACAGGAAGAGCCCTGCAACAGAGTCAGGCTCAGGGAAGGCCAGCCATCTACTAAGATCAGTTGAGGGTGAGTAGAAAGAGAAGAAACAAAAGGGGAAACACAAAGTGACAAATACAAAACATAAGCTATGAAAAAGATAAAGATTTATATTTGCGACACTTATATTTGTCCCTTATAGCAGCTTCAGTTCTTGCTGTTGCTTTTCAAGAACATTAGTCGCATTTAATTTCTAAGACTTGGCCTGTTTTCGGCTTATCACAGGAGGCTGCATAGCTTTGCATAGAAACACCCTATTAAGAGAATGATTAAAATGCCTTCTCTGCTTCAGGTGCCTGTGTTGTTTGTCAAATAAAATGGAGGGAGGAGGAAAAAGTTACACCCATCAATCACAGATGAGGAAGAAGCAGAGGGGGGATCGGATGGATGGATGGAACGAGTAGAGTTCTCCTCCTTTTGTCAATAAAACTCAGCCTGGAGTTAAGAGTGACATTTTACAATCAAAGCAATCTGATTTTTATTTGCTTTCCCAATATGGTGATGGTGCCAGGTGTGTGTGTTCACTGTTCACATCTACGTGTGTGTGTGTGTGTATTTTTAAAAAAGAGTGAGAGTTAGCAATAGAGGGGAAGAAAAGGAGAAGGGAAGGTGGGGGGTTGGCGGAGTGCCATTGAAGATGGAAAGAGGGAAAAAAAAGGCATAGCAAGAAGAGTAACGACTCCCTCCAAAAATTGATTTATCTTTCTATAAATGATGGCTACATCCCCCAAATGGATTTATAAATTAATTGCTGTCTTATTGGAATAAAAACCTTCTTGTGCGGACATGATTGATCGCCTGATGTCTGTGGCCTGCGCTGGAGACCCCCCTTCTCTTTTGTTAGTGGGTCCCAGCTGGAGCGGTAATGCACTGATGGTATTAACCCTGATTAATAACTAACAAACGCTATCCTCATACATCAACAGAGTGCTGTGGTCGACTGGGCATGGGACTGGGCAAGGCTGCTCCCAGCCTATCAGGGCATGAGTCGGGTCACCTTCAAAGCGCTGCTGGCCAACAGGTAAAACATTTCTGTTGCAATATATGTATTTGTATGTGTCTTTTTGTGTTTCATTTGTGCAGTCATTTTGTGAATTACTCGCCTCGGTACAGACCTCAGATGGTTTTTATCAGCATATAAAAGTTTCATTTTCCCGATTGTGTCTAATATAATGCGGGCTGTGCTGTGGAAAGAAATCTTTGGAAAGAGGACATTGGAGTGCTATCATATACCGTGTGCGGTGAATGGAGTGGATCAAGGAAATCCTGTCTGCGAATGCATGTGTCACTGACTGCACAGACACAATTTTTGGTAATTGAGTAATGCCTGCTTATTAGGTACTTTTGAGACCTTGGGGTTGGCACATAAAGATGGATTAAAAAAACAGGCTGGTTCAGATTTTGGTGTCATCTGATTGAAGTTTTTCACCCAAGTCCACCACTCCTGTCCCATCCTCTCCTCCCCCTCCCCTCCTGTTTTACTCTGCAACAGGCATAAATATTTATGCAGGTATGTGACACATATTAGATTGCAATACTTCAGGCTGTTCCCTGTTCTCCATTCACAGCTGTCACGCTGCCAGCTATCAGGGAGCTATGGGGCTACTGCACCTTGTCTCCACACCTACGCCCAATCCATTCTAAATCACTGCCATTGTAACACACACACACACCTTTCTAACAAAGGGCAAGCTCTGCATCTGCCAAGGACACGGGCCTAATAAGGGTGAAGTACTCAGCTCTGTGCTACGCTGTGACGAGCTTTGTCGCCTCCATGCCTCTACCCCCTCTTCCCACACCCACATACACATACTCCATTCTTCCGCCCCTTATACGCTGCTTTGTTGCATGCTAAAACAGATACTGTCATTGCTTGACTGAGCCAAATTAGTGTTTCAGCATTCATGAATAGAAACTGAAAGAAGAGGATATGAAGTCCGATAGGAAGAGACATAGAAAGAGAGGCTCTGGACTTGAAGTTTGAGATTGTGAGCAACACAGCGAAATATCAGTTCTGACAAGGACTCAAAAAGTGTGAGGATGGGAGTGGGAGGGGTTAAAGGTTATATAATTCACCCTAATCTCACAGTATCAAAGTGTCTGAGATTCTGTCATTTGCCTCATTAGCCTGTCTTTGTTGGGCCAGAGGAACAGATTTCATGGAGGATTTGGAGAATGGCTTTGGTTCAGCACAAGTTGCTCGCACAGAGCAGGAAGTTAGTTTCATGGACTGGCGACATGTAAGCTGTCAAAGTTTTTCTCAGATCAATCTGTGACTCAGAAATATCCCTCAAGCTATAGAAGGCCGTTCACGGGATAAACACACTGATGTCTCATCCACTGTTCCATTTGTTAGCGTAGATAAGGAACACTTTCTGCGTAACCACAGGCCGAAGCGCCTTCGGCTGTTTTCACTTCACAACAATTACTCTTTTACTGTTTCCAGTTGCTGAAAAAGCCACAGCATATCTCACCCTCTTGATGATTTTAATAGTAATGTTTCTACCCCGTACAGTATAAAAAGTCCTCTTATTGTGACCTTGTTATGAATTTCTGCCTTCTAACTTTTAGTCTCCTTGAATGACTTTCTCTTATTGTACACAGTCAATATTTTTTTTTCATTCTTTCTTTCCTGCTCCCAGGCTGTGTGAGTTAGCAGTGTGGCCCATTGGCCTCCTATATATTGTGATGGTGGCAGGACAGTTATTGTGCCCAGGGTTTATATCACATTCTAATGGAGCAAGGCTATGAGTTAAGGGGCGGTAGGCTTTTAAACCAGGGCTGTTAAATCACTGTTCAGATGACTTCATTAGCAGAGCGGGACACATGCTGAGACACTTATGCCTGCACACACACGTACACACACATGCATATACATACACTTTCACCCTGCTACCTTGACGGTGTAGCGCTCGGGCCAGACAGGAGGGAGAGTGGATTTATACAGATGTGTGTGTCCTTCTTTGTCACCTGTCACTTCAGTTCCCTTGGCATGATGGCTCATCCATCATCTACAGATTGAGCTTTTCAGCAGAAACCAGACTGATTAATACTACTGAAAGACCCCCAGGGTTGACTATATGACCTGGCTTCCTGGCAGACTTGATACATTAATGGGTAGATGGATTACTTATGTAAAAAAAAAAAAACCTACTTGTTTTCTGACTAAATGGTAGGTTGGCTTTGTTAAATACTTTGTTATTGTTAAAAAACAATGTAAGAAGCAGTGATTAGTGGATGTGTTTGATGGAGTACTGCCTGGCTGAGTCAAATTTTGATTGTTTGTCTGGGAAACTGACCAACCTGTTGGTTCTTGGCCAGCTGTGATAAATGATAGGCCTCAAAAACCTATTAAGGAAGGCTAACTGCTTTGCTAAATAGATTTTTTTTTAAACTTTACTTGCCTTATTTTTCCCCTTATTATATGGATAGATGGGTGGTTCTGTAATCTACATTTGCAAAATCAAAAGATCCCTGTTTCAACTCCAGGAGGAGACACAAATCCCTTGTTGGATGCATCAGGAGGGACATCAGACATAAAAATCAAACATGAGGAGCTACCTGCTGTGGCAACCTCTTGTGAGCAGCTGAAAGTACCTCTATTACATGGATGGACATCTTTATAGACACTGATGTGCAGCTGACTTATGATAGGCTTATACTAGAGAAATACCACATACTCTATTTGTGAATCAAGGTCTAAGGGCAGAACTAACTAGTAAAATTCAGCCACCCTAAAGTTTTTTTAGTGTCTTCCTTTATCTCTAACATATTTAAAGTTTTTGCGTATGAAAAAAAAAAGAAGTCTCTTCCTTACATGCCCATATATATACTTAACGTTTCACCTTGAACAAACTGTACTGAATGCATTTATATTAATTTCCATGCATTATGAATTGAAATTTGTCTACGTTGTCTCATTCCTTGACTTCAAGTTATGAACCACTCTTTGTTACAGAAGCGTTGAGTCAAAGCACTAAGTGCTTCGACTGATGCTGAAGTTTCTCTTCAGCGACTGATTTGAAAATGGATAAGTCAACTGCTTTGTCCTTGGTCGCACTTTCAAATCCCCTTTTCTTTAGTGAACACTTGTAACTCTGTCTGAGCGTACTTTTATACAAAACAGTAAAAAAAAAACACAGCTCAGCCCCTTTGTAGGTTGGAAATAATTCCAGCAGTGCTGACCCTTCTCTTTCTTCTGTGACTGTGATTGTGTCCCAAGGCCTTTGAGTGCTACGGTCTTTTATGTCATTTTTCTTTTCCATCCGTGGAAAAATAAAACAAGTCTGAAAAAGTGTCATGTGTTGCAACAGACAAAAGTCACATTTTAACTGTCATCTGCTAAGGTGACTTTTTGAAACCATTTCCTTGCACCTATATGTCAGAGAAGGTCCCCTGACCTGGTTGTTAAGGGGTAGCCAAGTATGAGAGATGAAGCCTTATGTGTCACTTGGCACTCTTCCACTCCATCATAAGGATCTAATATCGTCCAAGGACATTCATGCTTAAATCTGCTAGCTCTACTGCTCCGGGTACACTGTCTTAAAATCAGCATGGAGCAACAGAAAGACGTCATGCATCGGCCCGCAGTAAATTCAGAGTTAGATATACTGTAGCTGTGCTATATTTAGACCTGATATTCTGAGTAAGCACTGCTCAGTACGATTTTATTACACACGCATCGACAGTAAAAGGGTACTAGTAGTATTGACCTCTAGATTTGCTGGCTTAATATAGTTAGCTACAGTATAACTACTGAACACTAAACCATTTTCTCTGAATTGTCTCATTGTTTCTGTTACCCCTCTGGTCTATAACAATAGCAGTTTGTGGAAAAATGCCAGTCTGTGGCATTCTCTTGCTTGAGCGGCTCCTTAAATTGCTGCGATAGACGCTTGTGCTTTCAGGAAGTGGGCAATCGCCATCTGTTCCTTGGCGCTGCCATATGGCGGGCCTTTTTCTCAGGGAATAAAATAAAAACAAATATGTCAGAACGTTCGTCTTTCTCCACGGACGCTGATCAACCTGGGGAGAAGCTGGATCTCAGTGTGTCTGGATTAATGGTCTTCCTTTACGCTTCAGGGAATGAGTGAGTGTGTGCTCGTCTTTGTGCGTTTGTGTGAGCACGTGTGCATGTTTTTGTGAGGGCATGCACACACTATTGCACATTTGTGTACCTGGAAGTATTTCTCAAAGCATTTATCTGACTTTAAGGGTGATGCTACCGTACCGTTTTGAGCAGTTGGTTGCCCTAGTCTTGGAAGCATTAAACAATGCAGGAGAAAAGAGCTTCAAGGTTAGCCAGAGTGACATTTCATGGCTGCCGCTGCCAAAGAAACAAGAAGAAATGCTCTCAAGCCATCATCAGACTCTCCATCTTGCGAGGCCACGAATTCAAAAGACTTGTCACTTTTGAAAATCAGGAGAGTGTGAGGTGTCATTGAGGAAGGGCTTCTTTCTTCTCTCGTCGATCTCCTTGGGTGTCCTCTCTACTGACTGACAGCTTGGGATGGGAGTTTGTGTTGGTGGAGACAGAATACATCTTTTGTCTGCTTGGTTATACATGGCGTGTTTTGTCTTCGCTACCCCTGGACAGCACTGACACATTGAGGTTTTCATTAGCCGTAAGCAGGTGGTGAAGAAGAGGGACGAGCTTATGCGCATCACTCTGTTCCCATCCCTGCCTGTGTGCATCTGCACTGCACCAGCTTGTATACTGTAAGCATATCACAGAGGGCGTACATGTGTCGGGCCGCGTGTGTTTGAATGTTCAACATTACATTTTTAGCGTGTGTGATACTTGGAGGTTTGCTCCAAAGGCGAATAAATCAGTGATGCCTGGGATAAGGCCGTGGCCCCTCCTCAAACTGCACAGACAGGCTGAGAGGCTCATTAATCAAACGGCCAGTCACAGATGTGATGGCTTCCACACAAACCGCCAGCAGACTGTGAAAGTCACATCCAACAGAGTCAACTGTCAGCCAGGCAGGCAGGCTGCACTTTTCTGCTCTCTCTCTCTTTCCCCCTCTGTTGTATTAATCTCTCACTCTCCCTTTACCTCCTCTCACCTCCAGCATGATGCCTCAGTGTGATACATCTGAAATATTTGTCTTGTCCCTCTAAAAACCATCTCGAGGGTTGAGAAAAATCTGTCTTCTCAGAGAGTGGACATGGTCAAACCATTTTGGAGACACAAGACATCAGTCATTACTCCACAATGCTCTTTTCTCAGAAATTACTTACAGCATAGGTAAACACTGACCACACCAATCTAGAATAAAATTTGATAATCAGGTAGAATATTATGGAATATGGTGCAATTTGTTAGGCAAGTCAGTGCATACCTTTCAGTATTTTGTCAGTATCTGGAAATTCCAGGTACACTCAGGGCTATCATGTGTATACCCTTTTCATGGAAAAGCCAGCATGTGCAAAAAAAAGTTTTCCCATTCCTTTTGGGTTATTATATCACATAACTTTTCTGCAATCCGAACTCCAAATGGGTTTAAATTAGTTACAGTTATTACCAGTAACTTCTATAATATTGCTACTCATTATCATAACGCTCGCTATTCCACACAGCAAGCTTCTGAACTAGATTATCCTGTTATCCTTTGTCGACTCACTGTACCTGACCTCGCTTAAAAAAATGCATTTTTATGTAATTTAATTGTATAAATATTAGGGATGGGTACCGGTATCCGGCACCGGTTCTGACATAAACGGTAGTAACCAGACCGAAAAGCAGCGCGCATTTCGGTGCTTTTTTTCCTGAGATGTCATACACTTAGGATTCTAGCCAATCATTTTACCTTTCCAAGGATAATAGGCGGGCCTTTTAAAGCAGAGCTACAGATTAAAAAGGCCCAAGGCGAAGCGGTCAAAAGTCTGGCTGTACTTCGCAGCAAAAGATGCAAACTCAGCAGCCTGCAACAAGTGCTTTAAGGTGATACTGTGTGTAGCACCCCACCCGTTATACTGAGTCTAAACCCGCTTACCTCAGTTTGGACCTCCTAGGCGGGGTGTTAGGTTCGTTACAGCCTAGATACCACAGATGGTTCTGGTAAAGACA
>VUQG01024399.1:0-22266 GCA_015106755.1 Etia nguti | reverse complement strand
AGATATTTTTTGGCCCAGTCTTGACGTTTCAACTTGTGTGTTTTGTTCAGTGGTGGTCGGGTTTCAGCCTTCCTTACCTTAGCCATGTCTCTAAGCACTGAACACCTTGTACTTCTGGACACTCCGGGTAGGTTGCAGTTCTGGAATATGGCAGCACTGGAGGATAATGGGTTCCTGGTAGCTTCACGTTTGATTCTTCTCAAATCTTTGGCAGTTAATTTGCGTCTTTTTTTCTCAATACGTTTCTTGCGACCCTGTTTGCTATTTGCAACAAAACGTTTGATGGTTCTGTGGTCACGCCCCAATATCTTAGCAATTTCAAAAGTGCTGAATCCCTCTGAAAGACCTTTTACAATTTTTGACTTTTCAGAGTCCTTTAAATCTCTTTTTTGGCCCATTTTGCCTGAAGAAGAGAAGCTGCCTAAAAATTATGCACATCTTTATATAGAGTGTTGATCTCCTTAGGCCACACCCTCCCTCATTACGCAAATACACATCAACTGATATGCTTAAATCCAATAAGCACTCAAGTTTATACAGCTTGAAGTTGGAAAATATGCATAAAAATTATGAGATGGCCAAAATACTCACTTGCCTAATAATTGTGCACACAGTGTAAAAGATGGACATCGCCACCGTGATGTTGCCCATTACCCAAAATTACTCGAGTCCTGATTTGAAGCTTTTGATGATGTTTCTAAACTTCATGAGTCACTCTACCTGATACTTTGAGGGAGCGTGAATGCTCACAACCACCAGCAGACCCACGAAGTGTTCCCCGCTTCTTTATCATCTCCAAAAAAAAAATGGATTTTGGATTCAATCAGACCTGAAAGCAGCGACTGACACCCTAAAGTCAACAGGAAAGTGTTTATCAAGCTCAGTGATTGGCTGAACGGGACGCTCAATTTCTCATACACTTCTTTTTATAACCAGAGTCATCGCCCCCTGCTGGACATTATAAAGACATGCCTTAGGCACGGGTGATTTTTAAATATTTGAATGATCATTAACTTTAAGAGTAGTTTCTAGAACAGTTGTCTTACATTTTGCTTGTTGTCAAAACTTTGGGGCTGTAATCTGATTGGCCGCACCGTTAAAAAACAAACCCTGAAGAAGAAAGCAGCTCAAACACCCAGGCGTAGGACCGGTGAAGCTTGTGTGGTGCTGTGAGCTCCAGGCACAGGAGAAAAGTGTGGAACCAGAGCCGACTGCAGAACTGTTACAGCAGAGAAAACACGTTTACAGCCCGGATGTCAGGGTGCCGGGTCTTTTCGTCCAGTATCCTCAGCTAATTGCATATTTTCTTGGTATCATGATGATTTAGTTCCTGTTTAAATGCAGTTTAGTCTTGTATTAAATTCTGATATATGAGTTTTGTGGTTTGCCTTCGTTATGATTTATCCCCTGAGGTTATGTGCTTGTCTCACATAACCTCTCTCACCCCTCTGTGTCTTAGGTCTGTATCTTTGTTTCCTGTTTTATTTTGACAGTCTCGTGTTCCGTGTGTTTAGTTTTGCTTCCCCTGTGACGTCATGTTCATTTGTATCAGCTGTGTTCCCCATGTGTTTCCACTCCCCTCGTCTCCTCTCTGTGTCCGTGCATCCAGGCCAGGTCTCATGTTTTGTCTTTGTTTGTCTGCATTTGGGTCCTCTACTCTCCACTCCACATGGTCTGCCAGTGCAGATCATGACACTGATATGAAAGCTGTTTAGGTCTCTATGGATATAGACTCCTTTATAACATCTGTACAAGATTAATTATTAGGGGCGTGGCCTCTTTGAGTGACAGGTGGATGGTGACACAGGCAGCTGTAGCTGCTAGCTGTCTGCAAGCTTCACCTGAACTGGACCTCTGACTGCGTTTGTGCTGTTGGAGACATTTAGAGCATTTTTTATGATATTATCTGACCAATAATATGGCTGCAGTGATTTTTTTTTTCACATTCAGTGACTGTCTGCAAGCAGCTGTGTCGATCAACTACTGGTCCAGAGGTTGAGGCTGCGTTGTTCTCAACATCTGGGCTCCCTCGCTTTTATACAGGCTGTTCTTTCTGGTTGAGCTTAAACGAGTTTTTCATCCCTGAGAGTTTCGTGTGAATATCTCGTGTACTTATAAAATTACAATTACAACTCACTCATCTGCAACTTCTAGTTGTGTATGACTGATGAGCTGATTTCTAAATAAGACGAATCAGAACTTTGAAAGTGACGGCAAACTGACTGTGAGCTTCATGTTTAACTATGACTTCACTCCCACAGACACTGTAAATGCTGAAGATGTGTGTGGGAGTGAATACATACATACTTACTTACATTCTGATCTCATGTGGTTTAGATCTGATAGACAGAAGGTTGCTGTTAGCAAAACGTGTCCTCAGGGTTAAAGAAAGCCAATAAAGTGCGATCTTCGACATCAGCAGACGGTCCTCAGAAACGTCTTGCTGCGATGACCTGAGGTTGGAAATGGTGCAAAATGAAAATATTTCTCTGCTCTAAAAGCCCATTATCTCAAACACAGAGTGGGCTGCAAGCTGCCACCATATGTCACATTAATTATCACCTGGACTCAAACTCTCACGTGCCTTTTCCTTCAGCCCACACATGTAATTTCAGTAAATAAGCACTTCAATTTTTTCACGCTTGACTTTTGAAATATGCTAATTACAAACAGCTCTGCAGTTGCAGCCTTACAAAGAAAATCTGGAGGACATGATTGGAACAATCATAACTGTATTTATCACCAATAATCAGACCGTATCAATCAGACGAGTCAAACTGAGCGTGCTCGTGTTAAAAGGCAGAGCTGCTGTGTGAAACATTTGTACCCCGTGTGACCCCTTTATGTAACTGTATATGCTGTGTGTGTGTGCAGAGTCCTTTTTCTTAACCAAGGAATCAAGATGTAAATTATGGTGCACAGCGAGCGCAAACAGGAAATATGGGGAAGCTGCTGTTGCTCTCTCTGTAATATATCAGCATATGAATCAGAATAATAGATGGATTGTGGCCTGAGCCATTTGGGAGAGCGCTCGAGTGCTCTGCAATCAATGGACTCTAATTATACCTGTAAAGGTTGGCTGTTCGCTCCGTGCATCTCGCTCCGTTTGTCGCTTACTCATTTTCTGATGTTTTTTCCAGCGACGTCCGTCTGTCTCGTTCCATCTGCCCGTCTCACTGAATCCCATCCAGTCATGTTCGGGTTTCTGCTGCCTGAAGGCCAGATTCAAACTAAACAGCAGTTTTTCTCCTCACCTGATGTGTTTGTCAAACAAAGCCGAAGTGACGTCAGCAGTTTGTTTTGGACTCGACCTGAACGTCTGCCTTTTGACCCTCAACATGTCTTTTTTTTCCCAAATCTATACCCTTTCTTTTGATTTATCCACGTCATCAGCTAATGCTGGTTAGCATCACACAGGCACATATACCTGCTGATTAGAGCTAATTAGTGACATCCAAATAAAAGTTCACTCAGCAAAACTGGAGCTCAGACTTCTTTTATGCTGCAGTCACACTAAAGAAAACAATGGTTGGAGACCTGCAGGATGAGCAAAGTTTGACCTTTTGATTTGCTACCTTTGAAATTTTCACGTGAAGGACAGGGACGAGCTCTGCGACCGCTCGCAGTCAGGTTCCATCTTCAAACCGATGTTTGTGCAACAAGATGAATAAAATGGCAATCAGATGGAGTCAGTCTGCAACTCAGTGGAGTCGAGTTGACAGAGATACACAATTTGTGTGTGATTATACAAAAATTAACTTTTGCCAACTACATACACAGAAATGTACATAAATCAGAGCCACAGAGTGGCTCACAGATTAACACTTCAATTTGCTGCAGGATGGCGATCACACAGATGGTCCTCATGCACAGAGGGGTTACCACACCAGAGCAGGTCCTCACATTATATAAATTCATGTAGTCAATCAAACATTTGGAGGTAATAAAATGTGACATCCATCCCATCATGTGTGCTGTTAGATAAAACTTTTATTTTGTAAGCCATACATGAATCCAATTCAGCTTTATGTATTTATACAGTGCCAAATCACATCAGCAGCTGCCTCAAGGTTCCTTGTATTGTAAGGTAAAGATCCTACAGTAATACTGAAATGAATAAACTGTTCTTCCTCCTCCAGCTTTGTTTTATCTGCAAACATTAATTAAACATGCGTGGTAAGCTGTAAACGTTCATCTGAGTGAATTTGCCTGTTTTAATTAACTGTATATGCTGTAGAACACCTACATCTCCACAAAAAAGCAGCTTCTGCAGATGCTGACATCTGTGTGGACGTGGAGTTAAGGAGACCAGGCTGAACGCTCTCGCAGAGTTTGCCTCGCCGTAGACATGAAACTTGACAGAAGCTTTGCTAATATTGACTTTCTCAGAGTTTCTGTTACTGGAAGGATCATCGGTGCGTTGGAAGATGAGCCATGTGCTGCTCCCAGCTCCTCCCACGCCAACTGCTGCGGCATTTAGTTTGTTGTTCCCAACGTCACGTTTCATTATTTGCTTTATTTCTCTGTGCATCGATGTTTGTTTGCTTTGCTGCTTCTCTTCTCCTAATGCTCACGTAATGAAGGCAGATTAACGTTTTACAGGCTTTCGATAATGTTAAAGATGCCATACTGCTCGGCAAAACTCTGATTTTCTGAATGCTGCGATTACATCTCATTGCTGATACCTGAAATGTTTAAAGCTGGATTAATCGTATTTTGGCCACTAGGCAGCAGAGAAACCCTGAGCGAGAGAAAGAAATATTTCCAAAGTGTACTCAAACCAAATAATAACCATTGTTGAATTTAAATAAGTGGAAAAAAGTACTGCACTCAGTTTCTCTGCTTCATCCACAAACACACACTGACTGTCTCCCACATACCCACGCACAATAAGGATCCAGTGTCTTGCGAGTGTTAAGCCTCCTTGCACCTGTTACTACTGATACGCAGCACCGTTAGCCAAGCTGTTCACGCCCGTGCCATCACTTTTCTCTCTGTGTGCGAGACAACGGCATTCCTCACACGGGCTCTTGAAAAATGTGGCAATTATACTAATACTCTGATATAAATACTCTGCGTTTGAAAAAGAAAACAGAACGCAGATGTTCAGAGACAAAGTGATGGAAGGAAATGAAGAGCTGAAGCAGGACAAACTGAAAGCACTTAAAAAGAAGCTAAAGGGGAGACGGATCAAGAGGAAAATGGAGGTACATTAGAGAGATGATTCTGTCATGAAGAGAAAACAAGCACCATCTGTGGTTTGTTCCATCTGATAAAACAGCAGGAAGCAGGGGTGGAGGCGGGAGGCTCCTGACATTAACACTGTGCCCCTCACCTAACCTTTATTTAATCCAACACGGCAACCTCCATAGTGACAAATAAAGCTGAAGCACAGATGCCGACATCACCTTAATTGAGGTGGAAGCCATTGGAGGTGGAAAGAATACTTCAAGGATCTCCAAGGATTCTGGGAATGCAGGCAATGAGTCACCCATCACCAGGGGTGACGTTGCTGATGTAGTTAACAACACTCTGGTGGCCGGGCTCCTGGGGTGGATGTTGTGGAGCTGTCTTTGCAAACATGAGAACATCTGTGACATCGCGTTGAAATTGTGTGCTCCACCTAAACAGACCACACTCCTCAGCCTCCCTGGGAAGGTCTCCATCAGAGTACCAGAGGAGAGTCCATCCGTCAACTCTGATTGAGGAGGAACGATGCAGTTTTCATCCTGTCTTTATCTCCGCGGTCTGTGCACCTGGAGACGTGTGGGTCAGTGGGCTCGGGATCTCGTCTCTGCTTTTTGCAGATGATGTGGTTTCATCGGAGGCAGTTTGCAGACACATGTGAAGCAGCTGCTCCTACCGGTACGTCCTGATGAAGAGTGCACTGGAAGAGCTCGTCCATGTTGGAAGGACGCAGGCGAGGTGGATGCCTCTGAGAAAGAAGTGACATGAATATGAGGACGTGACACAACGAAAACACAGACTAACTTCAACACCACTCAGTTTTTGTTTTTCTCGTTTGTGTGAAAAAATTAAAGAGCCGAGGTTGAGCGCATCACAGAGGCTGCAGCTCAGCGCTTCATTATTCCTTCAGGAAATCATTACAAGTCTAAGACAACAAAATGATGTCCATATTTGCTTTATGGAATCTGTAATAATTGATGTTCTTATTGAAGCAACCAATGACTCATTTATTTCTCAGTATTTCTGTTTCTCCAGCTTAAATGTCAGCTTCTGTCAGTCTGTGGCAGAAACAAACATGCGTTATTAGCACACGTGGTGAGAAGTGAAATTCAACACTGCAAATATTTAATCAAACATGACAAAATGCAAGTATGATAATCCGAGATGTACGAAGAAGCAAATGCAAGTTTGAGAATCGCCCGACATCATCACAGTAAACCCCCTCTGTAGCTCTCTGTCCATAAGGAACAAATGCACCATACTCTGCACTGATTATTTTTAGATCTGCATGAGATCATGAGGTCTTTCAGGCACTCCCTTATTCACAACAGGTGTTTGATTTAGCAGTTTTCATGCCGGATGCCCTTCCCGACACGACCCCAGAGGTCATTTTGTGTCTGAGGGCGACTGAAATCTGAGCTGCTGCTCACGGTTTTTGGGTTTTATATTTGCAGTTGTTTACATGTTGAATAACCGCTGACAGCTTTTCTGATGACTAGTCTTAAAAATATAAAGTTGATGTCAGAGATTTGAGCTTAGGTTGCTCTGAAGCATCACCTGGACATCCTTTTTGTTCAAGAATTCTTACATATTGTCCTTTTAAATGAAATCTTTAAAAATAGATTAATCTAGAAGACTAATCAGGCACAACAAACACAAACAACCACACAAAGTCTATGCAAGAAGAGCTAAATGGAACTAAAGGGTAATCCTGGAGAAAATAACGAGATTTGTAGGACTTCATGGTAAGTCCTGAAAATATGTTCCTGTAACTTGATTCAGCTTTCAGTTCAACTTTTCCTCGTCCTCTTGGCTGCCACGAGCTGAGGATTCACAGTATTCATGCGCCTAACACAAGGTGAAACGTACATTTTGTGTTTGGTGTGAAAGCAACATAATAAAGGCAAGGGAAAAAAAACACGCCAGAAGGACACCACAAACCCCTGACCTCTCACTTTGCCTTCACGGTGTCCTGGAAAACTTTCAACGTCACAACCACAAACTTAAATGTAGTTATTGGGAGTTTATGTGACAGACAAACACAAACTAGTGTAAAATTACAAAGTGGAAGCAAAATGATACATTCTTTTACAAATAAAAATCTGAAATGTGTAGCATTTGCTTTCAGCCCCCTGAATAAACTCTAGTGTAACCAGCTGCCTTCAGAAGTCACCTCATCAGTAAATAGAGTTGGCCTGTGTGAACCTCGGTCTCAGTATAAATCCAGCTCTTCTGTGAAGGCCTCAGAGGTTTGTTAGAGAGCATTAGAGAACAAACAGCATCAAAACCGAGGGAGGAAAATGACATGTGGCGTTCCCGTATCATCGAGGAACACAGCAGACGGACAGATCAGGGAGAAAGCAGCGGAAGCTGAAAGCCAGTTAGCTTATACAAACGGAGCTCTGTTCAATCCATCGTCCCAAAATAGAGCGACTACACAGCAAGAAGGTGCTCCGGTCACATCAGACCAAAAGATGTAAAATGGAAACCTCTCATTGCCCATCAACCTGAACACGCCGTCCCATCCTGAAACATGGTGGTGGTGCAATCATGTCATGGGATGGATGGAACTACATACAGGGCCAGTGTGGAGGTTCACCCTAAACACAAAAGCAGAGCTACAACAGAGTGGGCTCATGTGTTGGACTGACCCAGTCAGAGTCCAGACTTAAATCCTGCTGAGAAACTGTGGCAAGACTTACAGACACTCTCCATCCAGTCTGACTGAACTGGAGCAATTTTTCAAAGAAGAAGAGTTTCAGTCTGTAGACGTGCAAAGCTGGAGACATTCCCCAAAACACTGTACCTGCAGTGAAAGGTGCTTTGATGAAGTGTTGACTCAGGGGGGCTGAACACAAACGCACGCCACACTTTTAATTTTAACACTTTGTATAATTTTCCCTCCACTTCACAATTATGTGCTGCTTTGTGTTGGTCTCAGATAAAAGCCCAATCAAATGCATTTAAGTTTGTGGTTGTAACGTGATGGGTATGAACACTTTCAAGGGACTGTATGTTAATGAAGTTAATGAACTGATGATCAGTCAATAAATACAGACATGAAAGAAGTTTAAAAAAACAGAGAAGGACGTAAAACAGCCAGAAACACTTCACAAGATATGAGCTGGAGGAGCAGACAGAGCGTGAGGAGGATTTGTTTTGTAGGAAGCACGTGAAGCATGTGCTTCACGCCCTGAAGATCAGCTCTACCGCAGCAGCTGCTCACCTTTCACTCATAAACAAAGAGAAGCCTGCGATGGGTCATCATGTGACATCCACCGCATGAGTATCACTTTTGGGATGTTTTTAGAAGATCTGCATCAACTTGGGGTGTGAAGTGCTCTCTAATGTTTGGAGTGTGAGAGGAACACTCGAGCGTGAATAAAACCAGCGTACACAAAGATCTCTGCAGATGATTAAAACAGCATTTTCCATCCACACAGAAAACACACTCATCACTTCATTGCAAAACGAAAAGCAGTTTATAAGTACCTGTGGAGGGAACGACCCCATTCACGCTATTCTTTTTAAGTAGCTCACATCTACAGTCGTTGATTTAATACAGCTGTTTACAATTCAGAATCAGAGATTTCAGATTATTATCCACATTACCATGGTCAAAATTCAGAAGGTTTCAGAATGTATTTCTGAGTACTAACCCCAAATCCAGTCACTGAAACACCCGGGCATGGGTAAGGCAAAAGCACACACTGCCTTAAGTATTAGTACAGATACAGATTCTTGTGATTCAGCTCTTCACACAGCTAAAAGTGAAAAAGTACAGGCTCTGAGATGTACTCAGAGTACTCAAAATAAGAAGGTAAAAAGTAGCTGGTGGAGGACGTCTCTAGCAGCTGTTTCTATGCAGAGGAAACTGAAAGTTGTTGCATATTATTAATATACTAATTAAATCATATTAATAAACAGGAATATAAACTTTAGTAGTATTCAGCTTTAACACCTGTTATAATGAACATTTTCTGTGAGTTCAGACTGTGATCAGCTGAGCTGTTCATTGTCTGTTTACAAAACTCATTTCATCAAGATATAATGTGATGAGCTATTATGAATGTCTGCCACACTATAAAGCTGACATAAAGGTGGAATTCAGTGAGCAACTTCAGCTAAAATTCAAACTGATGTCTGCTGGCCTCTATATAATCTTGCACTGTCCATGAACACCACACCTGCTCTGCACATGTCCAACAGAGAGCGGTCCCAAGCTGCAGTCATTTCGTGCTGTCCTCTTTCTGCCATCTTTCTCCATCTCTGAGTCGAACGACAAGTCAGTTTACAAAACGAATGCAGGACCAGAGGTCAGTGCTGAAGTGCCAACAACTGCAGTTCCTCTACCGTCCAGCAGAGGCTCCAGCAGGGAGTCAGTCCTCAAAGACTCCCATGTTAAAACTTCACAGCACAAATAAGCATGTTTACAACCTGAAACACAAACTGTTTGGTCTCAATAGATAATTTCCACCTTCATAATTCATTGTATTAAGGCTTAAAGTTTGCATTTGTGGATGGTGACACAGGCAGCTGTAGCAGCTAGCTGTGTCGATCGGCTACTTGTCCAGAGGTTGAGGCTGCGTTGTTCTCAACATCTGGGTTCCCTTGCTTTTATACAGGTTGTTTTTTTCTGGCAGAGCTTAAACGTGTTTTTCATCCCTGAGATTTCCGTGTGGATATCTCATGTACTTGGGAAATTAGCAGGGCTCAAAGACAATTACAAAGCACTAAAATGCAACTCGTTCATCTGCAGCTTCTAGCTGTGTATGACTTCACTGAATATACTGAAGTCATTGTACAAAGTAACCCATCTGATTTCAAAATAAGCTGTAGCTGCTAGCTGTCTGCTAGGCTTCACCTGAACTGGACCTCGGGACTGTTTTTGTGCTGTTGGAGCCTTTTGGGGTATTTTAATACAATTATCTCACCACTAATGTGGCTGCTGTGAGTCCAAGAAGTCTGCAGTCCACTTCTAGTGAGAGCAATTCTAGGATTCTGATTGGATGCTGCTAATTAGCAGATAAATGTGTCCGTCTGATCGTCCCATACAGTCTGTGAATAGATTATTTAGTTTTAGAGGGATTCGAAGACCTTCGCAGACTCAGCTTTCACTCTGTATAACATTTAATTATTATTGAAAACAAGTGGGTCAGCATGAAAACATTAACTTTCTTCCAGGAACGGGGCCAGGCTGTGACTCAGCCAGCTTCACTTGGTCCTTGATCGCCTAATGCAAAGGTCTCTCTGCGTTTTGTTGATTTTTACATGACGAGAATGTGACTAACCCCGCGGTGACTAACCGTTCAGGCCCACACTTCGTCCAGTAGGTGTTTTATAACCACCTACTCGAGCCGAGCTATAGAGTCCGTTGGTAAGGACGCGCAGCTGACAGCTCAACAGCAGCAGGGGCGGTTATAACGGCACATTTAAAGAGCATGAATGAATTTTATTGTATCAAAGTTGCACTCCAGATAATGGCGCACCGACTTTTACAGAGACTTTGAAAGAGCGGTACACATTAGCGTCTTTCCCTGCTCCCTCACCATCTGCCTCGTCTCGCTCCTTCCCTCGTTGCCTGTCTGGGAGGCAGAGCCAATGTTTTCCCTCGTCTACAAACCGCCGTGCAGGCTGACAGAAAGGCTGACACACCATCTCCAGTATCTTGACACTCCCCAGTCACCATATTCCTGCGTGTCAGCACATCTTCAGTTCCCTCTCTCCCGCCTTCCTCTCCAAAAACAGCGAATTATCAAAGTGTGAGACACTGATTCCTGCTTATCACCAACACACTGAGGATGGCTTTGTTTGAGACAACCAGCAGAGCAAATGCTGTCACTTAGACTACATCTGCTCACAGTTTCCAGCTCATGTATTCCCCATGTTGAGCTTAAATGTATAAATCTTTACTTACTCACTGCACAGACGGCCTCAAACGCAGGCAGACTTGAAGGAAATCTCAGATACTTTGATTCCTGAGTTGAAGTCAGAGCAAGGTTTTAGAGAAACAACATAAAAATATATATTCATTACATTGAAACTGAGCTCTATTTCGGAATCTCTGAGAACCTGCAGAGTGAAGCTTTCAGTGAAATCATGTTTGGCGTCTCCTCACTGCAGAAAAAAACTTGGGCACAATTAAAAACATTAGTAAAAGCCTCATTTTGTGCCAGCCCCTGGTATTCGGTTTCAAATGGCTGCTGTGAAAGGGACAATTCACTCTGCCATTTTTTCAGGCTTGTAATCCAACAACAGCTGATCCATGTGATTAATTTAGGAGTGACTGATGGTAAAGCCAACGGTAGGAAAGTACTACATCCAGATACTGAACTCATAGTTTTTATACTTTTTTATATTTTTTTTAATACTTAATTTCCACAGACTTTTACTTTTCACACCATTAAGATGTGAAAGGTTTTTGTCTTGTTTCTGTGGCAACGCGACCTCAGACCTGCTGTAAATGGTGAAAAGTCATGTTTGCTAACCACTGTGAGGATGTGATGGTGCAGTGTTTGTCGAGCTTATTTAATTTTGGTCCCTTTTCTGATTTTGTTGGTATTCTTTCCTGTGTGTGTAGTGCCTGGAGGCGTCAGCATGTTGTTTCAGCTTTTTGGAGATGCTGTGGTTTCGTTGGCTTCATTACATTACATTAAATTAAAAGCTGACGAGGCCGAGGATGATTCTTTTAAGGGGTTTGATATCTCATCACACAACAGCATCAGCAGCTGTCTGTGAATGACATCGATGTAATAAGGAGTTGTGATTGGACTTTAAGTGAGACCGAGCTCATCAAACATGTCAGAAGGCAAAACGTCTCTGGTCTGCGACAAGTTTTTATTGTAGCACGGTGAGGATCCCGCCCAGGCCTGAAAAGGTCAGACATTTTACATGTTCTTACACAGCTGCGAACCCGAGTCAGCGCCCTTCATTACCACCCACTTTAAAACTCATCCAGCGTTTTCGTTTTCTGGTAAAGTCGGTCCGATTCGGGGACAGAAAGATGTTTTAAAAAGCAACATGCAGCCGCCTGCTAATTAGAAAATGTCAGATTTGCATTTAATGAGAGGAAAATAATGAAAAAGTGCAACGTTCCCGCTGCAGTGCCGTCATAGATTACCACTCAGAGTGACATCTGCGGGCATTAAATGACAGTTTTCAGATTTTCCTGCATCTGCTTGATGAAACGCTCGTGCGCATTGGGTCATGTTTAAAGGAAGGGGAGGAAATGAGCTGTGGGGTGGGGCCACCGAAAAGAAAGAAAAGAAAAGGCAAGAGCAAGTCTATTGACATGAGTCCGTACATCGAAGGCAGAATGAACTGTAATTTCTCATACGTACGGTCATCGTTTATCAGATACGGTATCATTTCTTTATGTGTCACAGTTGGGCGATAGGCTTTCCAGTCAGCTGTGAATGAGAGAGGCAGAGAGGGGTGAGGAGAGGAAATGAAAAGACAGGCAGGGAGATGAGGTGAAGGATAGAGCCGCGGCAAGAACAAGAAAAACAACAATAACGCCGCGAAAACAATCAAAGCGCAGAGAGTTGGAAAGGAAAGCAGAATGAAGGATTACGATGTCAGTAAACACGAGGATGACGTCAGGGAACGAGATCTGCATGTAAACTCAAGGTTCACCTCACAAAATGCATTAAAAAATATCTTACAGCAAACTTTTTCTTTTGGGCTCGTCCTCTTTGTAAAAACGAAGACTGTCAAGGATGGGAGGCTCTGTGTGTTTCTGCTAAACACCGAATGAGTGGGAATGTGCTAGAACGGTATGCGACAATGTTTTCAGAACAAATACAGATTCTCTGCATTCATGGTGACGGAACGGGCAGTGAGGCGGAGATCAAGAGGCGTGAGGAGGAGAGAGGTGTAGGAGGACGGGAGGAAAGTTTCAGCGCTCACGGAGATATGGCGGCCAAGCCAAGCTGTGAATGAAAGCTCCTTTGTGTTTGACCAAGGTCGGTGAAGAGATTGCTCAGGTCGAGATGCCCCGATGGAGATGCACACATCTGCATTCACAAAGAGTCTCAGAACACAAAGAGTTTGTGGCAGATGTCGTGCAGAGAGACGTCAGATGTCTGCGGCAGGAAGGCCAACGAACGAGGGATGAAGAACTGAACTTGCCTTCAGTGCAGTCACCAGGTTGGAAGGAGGTCGCTGTCCTTTTGTTATTCTACTGTGACCATAAATCTAAGCAGCAACTGAAAGTGAAAAGCAAAAAGTGAGAGAGCAGAGAAGCTAAATGTGAAATGAAGGATTCATGCTCCTGTTAGCTTCCATTTGCACAGCTTTTTCAAGAATTATTGGAAGTGAACAGGCGATGCCGTGCACAGAAGCACAGAATGGTGTTTTACTACAATAATAATAAACTATCTATTGTCTCGACTCCTTCCACAGAAACATGAACTTTACCCTTCTGTTCATCTGCGTTCATTCTGGAAGAACTCAAGAGCGCCACCTGTTATTCACTCACAATACCTTTCTGGGGAACAGCACTCCTGCCCTGCGTCAAACCTTCTTTCCTCTGAGTTTGCATCATCCCTGCTTCATATTTATGCTGCCGGTGTCCCGTGTGAGCCACTGAAGTCATGGACATGCTGCTTTATGGTTCTGGAAGCAGACGGTAAACTGTGGCTGTAAAGGGACGCTCAGGATCAGCAGCCAATCGTGACTGATTGGTGTTAAGAGGCCCAAAGTGTGCCAGGAAAACATTTCCCACATCGTTACAGCACCAGCAGCAACCTGAACAAGGTAGCTTGGCTCCGTCCTGAAATCATGCAGCAGAAACTCAAATCCATCAAGCCAGGCTGGTCTTTTCCATTCAAGCTGCTCAGCCCAGCTTAGCCTGTGCAGCCTCGGATGATGGAGGGTGACCTGGCGTGGTCTTCTGCGGCTGTGCTCCATCAGTCTGAGCGTCATATCGAGTGATTATCTGAGTTATTGTAGCATTTCTTCCATCTAAAACCAGTCAGACACTGAGTTCAGGATCCACTTACATTTCTCACCATCAGCTTCTTCAGCGTCCCTCTGCATCTCGTTAACGTCAAACAGTCTAAAATTGATTTAACTTAATGATTAAAGCAGCACACAAACCAGTTCTCCACCACCTGCAGGTTCTGGTTGGAGATGCCCTCCACCTCGAAGGACCTCCAGAACAGAACCTGGACTGCTGAAAAGAGGCGGTGCTGCATATTAAAGCCAAAGCACCGGATCAAAGATCTTTTCCTGTCACGTTCAGGCCGGTCAGACAGCCTCAGTAATGACTGTTAGTGAGCGTAAAACAAAATTGAGATCTTGTTACTCCTGTTGCTTTTACATCAGCACATATTTAATTTTAATAAACGCTCCACACCAATGGCAGCTGTTAAATTCATCCCAAAGCTCTCTACTGGACTGAGATCTGTGACTGCGGAGGCCACCTGAGTACAGTGAACTCGTCAAGTTTGACATAATCTGATCTTTGCTACATGGAGCGTTGTCCTGCTGTAAGCACAATCAGAAGACGCTGCACATTTCATAAAGGGATGGACATGGTCAGTTTCAGCAGGTCGTCTATTCCACGTCTGCATGTCTAAACAAGTTGCTGCCACATAACTCGCTGAAGAGATTTAAAAGTGTTAACAGGAAGTTGAATAGGTGTGCTTAATGAAGTGGCTGTTGAGTGCAGTCCCACCTATGATATGGTTTTGATTTGGTGTGGCCCTCGGTGACTCCTGGTTGACCGTCAGAGAAAAAATGACCAGCAGGAAACATTAAAACTAAAACAGGAGAAATCCTTAGAACTGAGCCTCCAAACCACACACACACACACACACACACACACACACACACACACACACACACACACACACGCTGAGACACCTCCACACTGAACCGAACAAACATCCCAGCCCTCGAGCGGGGATCATCTTGACATTCTGTGCGAACACACCCGAGCTCCGCGTTCCATGTTTGTAATATCAGCAGCTCAGAGAATGTTGAGGGAACGTTCGGTGCTAATCTAAATTAGATTGGGGCGGATTAGGGAGGCTGGAGGGGAGGCGGCACACTCATCATTCCCTGGCAGTGTTTTCGCCGGCACGCAGAGGCCGCCAGGCGGAAACACGGAGTGGGAAAGAAAGTGTTATCACAGAAGTTCAGCTCACTTCAGTTACATATAAGCACACACGGCATCTCAGTGGGTACTAAATAAAAAGAGAAACTTGCAGCACAGCGAAGACGGCGATGGACAGGTGAGACACACAAAACAAAGGACCTAAAACACACCTAAAACAGGACCCAAGCATAACGGAAGAAACTGTTACAGCAAGAAGTTGACAGGACTTCTTTATGAGAAGGTGAATTCATGAGATCAAGGTCACCATTCGTGTCCACATTCACAACTACAACCAGTTTAGAAACACCAATATTCCTGGCCTCATGGCCTCATGGACAACTTTGGACTTTGGACTCCACCCCGAGAACGACCAGTCATGTCTGATTTCACAGGATCCAGGACCTTCCTGCTGAGATGCAGCAGTGCTACAACCACTGCACCACCATGCCGCTGTGCTCTGTAACATCCAGATAAAACCTAGCACGCCTCTAAGACAGACTGTTATTACAATTAAGTGCACAGCAGCCACATTATTGGTCAGATAATTGCATTAAAAGGCTCCAACAGCACAAACATGGTCCAGAGGTCAAGTCAGGGACTCCAGCAGACAGCTAGCAGCTACAGCCACCTGTGTCACCATCAGAGATGGGCAGTAACTGTAATCTGATTACTTTTTTCAAGTAACGAGTAATGTAAGGGATTACTATTGCAACAAAGTAATTAGATTACTGTTACTTTCCCGTAAGCACGCTGTGTTACTGCGTTACTAAACAGTGATTTTGTTTGTGAGAGAGTCTCATGACATTGACGTAAGCGCGTGCGAGGTTCGTGGTAACAGACGTGTGCAGATCAACAATGGATAATATATGGAGTGCAGGAGAGAGTTCGACCGTGCAGCATTTAAAGCGTGGAAGTACTGACCTTACTTTGAGTTTGATTCTGTAAAAAGTGACAGAAACATTAGCGTCTGCTGTACACTCTGCGTGGGAAGAAAACTTTTTTCTACAGCAAAAAATTAAACTTCAGGTACCGAGCACGCTGCCACAGGAATGTGAAATCGACAGAGAAACCCTACCGACTCCCACAACTGACATTACGGCTGTGGCACCAGTGCAAACCTCCACCCGCCCCACTCCTGCTAAACAGGTGAAAATAGATTTAAGAGCGACAGGACTCAGTGCCGCTGAGTCTTTGATTTTATTTATTTTCTGCTGTGTTTTACTTGCATCTATTTGAAAGAGTGAGTGTAAACACACAACATTATTTTATTTTATATGCTGGAATACGCAGAACATAGGTTTAAATGTTAAACACATTTCTTCAAGTCAAAGACTGTTGCAAATAATTTAATTTTTGCTTGATGTGCATAAAGTTAAAAGATTAAAACTAATAAAACTAATAAAAAAAAGTTTTAAAAAGAGACTTTTTAAATGGATTACAGTTTATATGAATGATTATGCAGAAAAAATAAAATTGGGCTGAAAGATCTATTATTTTATTACCTATTCAGGTTGTGTATCATGTTTCTGAAAAGTAACTAAGTAACTAATTGCTTTTGAAAATAAGTAATCAGTAAAGTAACAGGATTACTTTCTTGGAGAAGTAATCAGTAATTAGTAACTAATTACTATTTTCAAGTAACTTGACCAACACTGCCTGTGAATGACCTGTGTTCGACTCTTGGCTGAAGCAGACATAGAAGTAAAACTTTGTTTTGGTAACCACTGCTGTGTTACTTACAGAACACATATTCAGGTATTTATTCAGAAAACATGTTTTATTTCTATCGTTGTTCAAAATCCTGAAGTAATAAATGAGCTTTGCTGCTTTGACTTTGAGCTCTCACATTTACTATGTATGTTTCACACTTTGCAGGAGGTCGTCTAAGGTGTTTCTGTGATTCAGTGCAGACCAATCAGAACGCTTTCAGAGCAGGGGCATGGCTAGGTAAATTTTCTTAGGGTGGCATGGAAATCAAAGCCATTTTTTACACATGTGTAGGTGTTACATTCTGTAATATGCATCATATATGGTAAAAAATACATCAAACATCGTAAATATGTTTCATATAAATATACACTATAACTTTGTTATTTTCTTTAGCCCACATAATTCAACATTTCAGTTACATGAAACGTGAACTTTGAAGTTATCTACTGTTTAGCCTGTATAATAAATAAGTATGGAGCCCAATAAGTATAAAATCCAGAAAGCTACACAACATGGTTCAGTCACAAACACAAGTCTAACTTGTTTCACTCTTTTTATTAGAAATAATCAAATTGTTGCTTAAATTTACACAAAATGTCAGAAATCTGCACGTCATGGAACATTTTTCACCAAAAATGTAAAACTAATTTTTCAGGATTCCTTGGGTTAACCCGATGGGCTCCAGGATATAATGGCCTATTTTTAACTACTTTTGATTTTACATTTATTATTATTTATTTTTTCTTGCCTTGTTTGATTCCATTTTTTTTTTCCAGCACAACCTCAAGTGTCTGAATTCACAGTTAGTTTTTCACTGGCATGCTGTATTAACACAACTGATCTGAAATCACACAAAAACATAAAAACCAAGTAGGAAAAAGATAATTTTATTTTAAAAACGTATGCACAAATTTGATAAACAATAAAGTTATACACAACTATTTACCTAAAATTGCAGCCAATGAAACTGGTGTTTTTTGTACGACCGTTTAAGAATACTACTAAAACTAAAATTAAAGAACAATCAGGTGTCACAATAAGATGCCCCACAAATTATTTGTGCCAGTGCAAAAAATAGTTTGTCCACCACAAGACAGAGGAGAACCCCACAGGGATAAACCTGCAGGTCTGACAACAGGAGGTGCATGACTCCTCCTGGAGACAGTGTATACACTGCAGTCTGCCTTTGTGACATTCATTAGTGCCCTCACTGACACACAAAACAAAACAAACGACTACACAACACACTAACTGCACATTCCAAACACGTGAAACGGCACAAATCTCTCACATCTCAAGACTCGCTGTCCATATGGCTCTCTTTCTCTCACCGCCGTCGCTCCGAAACTTCCCCCTCCTCCTAAATGAACAAATCCCACGTGTTGCCATATTATTTTTTTATTGGTACATTTTTACACCAGCAGGGAGGGGGTGGCATTTTTTCCTTTTATTTTTTGCGCTGTCCTTAGAAAACGCATATTTACGATTAAAAAAGCATCTTGTATATATTTTTTTTTAATCATTACTCTGGTTTTAGTAGCCTGTTAATAAAAGTTACCATCATATAGTTTGAAGTCTGAACTTTCAACACAAGCTAAAACAGAGACTTAGCGTGGCTGCAGCTTGTAACTATATCAGCTTAAATCAGTCACGTGATTTGGAGGCGTGGCACACACAGGGTTAATAATGCTCACCTTCATCATCTCACCACCTGTGTGAAATCTGAAAAGCCCATGGTGTTGCTCAAAATGTGCTCTGGCACAAATATAGGCATGGCTATTGACACCAATAAATAAAGCCAGTCCCTATGGGCTGAACCATTTTTTGGGGGGGTGGGGGGGGGCACTATACAATATACAATATACTATGTGTTAGAATTTATATTTAGTGTTAACTTGTAGCTAGTGTTAATGCTAGCTTATTTTAATAAACAACACTATCACATGCAAAACCAGGGTGGCACTAGGGGTGGCAAGTGATTATTTTAGGGTGGCACATGCCACCTCATGCCACCCCGTAGATCCGCCCCTGTTTCAGAGGCTTTTAGTGGCAGATGGATGGAGTGCATCCACACAGGTGGTGCTGGCAGCATGGATGCATCGATTCATTACCGGAGGCACAGCTTCCGACAGGAAGTATTCGTCAGATTAAGGATGACACACAGGAGCCCGCAGGGGGCGGTAACGGGTTACGGGAAAAGAAGAAGAAGAAGAAGAAGAAGAACTGGAGGTGGAAATACACGGAGGAGACCGACAGTTCCAGTCGGACACAGATTTGGTGACGCCACCGCCAAAAAAAACGCGCGGAGGCTAACAGCAAGTAGTGCCAGACCCGCAGTCCCGGCCTGGTCCGGTTCGACCCCAGGCAGCATGCACGCGGACTTCCGGGCTCCCCGGCGCCGCCTCCGGGTCACAGAGGAGCTCGAGGCTCCGCTGCCGCTCAGCCCGCGAGAGAGGAGCCACTTCCGGGCGGAGCTCCTCAATCAGCACGTGCTGGTCTGTGATCCGGAGCACAGACAGAAGATCCACGACCAGGTCTGACCACACCCACGCCACCTGAGCCCCTCCCATCTCCTGCAGATCTAACCCCTCTCGATCTAACAGCTACTCAGGAAAAGATCCGCGCGTGAGAATCGAAACAGCCGTTTTGTTTTTTTCGAACTTTATTACCAGAATTACATGAGCACAGACTGTCGGGGGTTCGTGTAGTGACAGTTAGACACACGCTGGGGCTGAAACACAACATATCAAACAAGCAACTTTATGGGAACGTTGTAACATATTGTCTGGTTTGCATTAGAAAATTTGGATTGATGTATATGAAATTTAGCCAGTAAGATTAGTAAATTAATCAAATAAAATTTGTTTGCTTTATTTCCAGGGTCAAAAAAGCCAAACAGTATTTTTCCATAACAGAGAGCAAGGTCAGAATAGATCAAAGAAACAACAAAAGCACAAAAATCTTGCCAGAAAAGATAAAGTACATAAACAGGACCAAGATAAGTGAGAAATGTCTTCTTTCTGACAGTAAACAGTAAACAAAATAAACAGTTAACATCAGTCTTTTTTTTTTAATATCGTACAAGGAAAGTTCTGGTGGGGTAAAAACGATGAATGATTTTAAAAGATATTTCCTTTACTTTGTTGGCTAACAGGAATTTCAAAGGTAAGGTCCAAATTTTCTTCCACTCCAGGTCCCAGTATAATTAGTTATTCCAGTGAGCAACAGCCGCTGGGACACAAGTTCTGTCTTGGCATTTGTGTATGGACAGCAAAGGAAGAATTTAATTGCACAGAGAAATGCTATTTCTGCTGTACACATGACAGTAAACACTTTGAATCTTGAATCTTTGAGTCTTCTGTCTTTCTGAAACAGAGTTGGTATGTCACGGGTGTTTTTCTTCTTTATAGAGGGGAAACGGCAGGATCCAGTGGCAGAGGGTCAGCTCATAACCGAAACAGAGTTTCTATAAACTTATGGCCCAGTTATTCTCACCAAGTCGCCAGTCCTGGTGTCGTGTGCATAATTTGATGTCACATCCTGTGTTGGCCGTTAGGGTCAGAATCCTGCCAGGAAACCCCATTTCCTCACTTTCATAACTACCCTGACACTCACACTGTCCTCCAACCATAAAGCAGTTAGGACGTCAGTGTTCAACGTTCAGACAGGAGGAAGAAGGAAACAGGAGAGTCCTGCGGCAGCGTCCTGCGCCTTAATGCTGGATTTAAAGTGTCCATAAACGCGCCAGTATACCTGCTCACTCCACAACCTCCTCACACTCACCTGTACTTATATCCACTGTTACAGATGGCTGCTAGCACGACGCTGTGTTGTTGCATCTGCTTCCTCCATACCGTCATCAACACGCTTTCTGAGAGACTCAGTGTCTTGGAAAATAGTTTCGGTTGATGTGTTAGTTTCCTCTGTTTGTGGGGTTGTTAGCGCTTCGTCCCGCTTGCTGTTTGCTGCTGAATGTTTCGTGCTGCTGTGTTTTTTGTTTTTTCATTTTAGGACTGAAATAGGTGACAGATTTATAAGATAAAATCGAGAGCCGCACGACCAGCCGAAGCATCACAGAGATTCTGTGGTGTGACACATCAAAATTGGCATGTGGCGTCCGCGACACAGCGAGCATAATGGCCCCATAAGGTGACGTTGCCACAGCAAGAAAAGCAACCATGGTGGCAGGTATACTGGGGCAATAAAGGAAGCATTGAAGCTCCTTTCCTTAGTTTTTGGAACAGCTCTGATTAGTGAGGAACCTTCCTGAGCACCAGGGACTATTGGAACTCAGGTCTGAGTCAGTCTGCATGCAGAAGGTGATCAGGTATTCCAGGTTACTTTTGCTCAGGTTTTCAGAGATGATCCAGAGTTTGAACCCTTGCTGATCTGGATTATTGGTAATCTAATTGGACTCTATATCCTAGGGTGCCAGTGTGACAGTATAAAGAAGGTGGAGCTTCAGGGTGCGCAGCCACCTGAAAGCAGGTAAAGCTGCAGGCTTTCTGATGGCTTCCAGAGGGCGACAGCTCTGAAACTGGTGCTCTGACCTCACTGAGCAATTTGCTGATACATTTATGGCTAAGTCAAAATCCTTTATTAATAAGAATAAGAACAGTACCAGACTGAACTAAATTAAATGCATTAATTATATACAATATATAGTTACAAAATATACAAATAGCTCAATCATAAATATCCAGAGTAGGGCTGGGCCATATCATACCGTTCACGGTAATACCGGTATAATGTTAGGCAACGATAATATAATGAAATATCGCGATAGAATATGGGTAAAACGCGCATGTGCAGTGCCTTTGTTTTCATACGCACATGGTGGAAAAAGCATGGCGGCGACGGAGAATGAGAAGGGCGAAAGCGGTTCGTTGAATGAAACAGATGAACCAGAATTGGTTTGTAAAAATGGTGCCAACTTCAGTGGTGTGGAACTGGTTTGGTTTTCGTCCGTCAGATACCCACCAAAGCACAATTTTTGGTAGAACATGCAAGGGGGGGCGAAAAACCTGGAGCTGCATGGCGTCAACACGTTAGAGCCGTCCAGCCCCACGCACGGGGCGATCTGCGTTAACTCGCTAATGGAGATTTGCCGCGTTAATGCGGTTATGACGTTAACGGCATTTTAACGAGATTAACGCTGACAGCACTAGTTTTAATACGACTTTGCTAAGCTACGAAGCCGCACCACTTGATGGATTGTCGGAGCATTACGGCTACCGTAGTCAGGAGCCTCGCGGAGTAATACGTAC
>VUQG01024396.1:0-15163 GCA_015106755.1 Etia nguti | reverse complement strand
AACGTGGCGTGAAAAGGGGGAGGCTGACGGGTTTTTTCCTGCTACATGTGCAAGCGAAGGTCACACACATGCCTGATGTGTTCAAAAAGGGGGGAATGTGAGAATAAGGGAAAAAGACAGGGAAAAAAAATCGCCCCTGCTGTGCGGTTTAGCAAAGGAGAAAGCAACTGTCACTTACTGTGTCTTATGTAGACTGATTTCTTCTCCCTGTGATATGATAGAAATCAGCTGACGTTTTGCCAGCTGTGATTTAAATGACAGGAAAAGAGGCTTCATCCGCGGTATGTGGGCCATGTGACCTCTGTGCTTCGGCAAAGGAACATTCATAGAATGTATGTGGAGGTTCCGAATTGCGGTACACGTTCAGGGCATTGGAAGTGGGTTGATTGGATTGGCTGGTTGTTTTCTCGGTCCTACCGGGATCGCTTTAAATTGGAAATGATTTACTGATGCAACACAATGTTCTGGGGAATTCAAGGCACATACACGGGAAGAAGGGACTGTTCTGTAAAATTCCCTTTGCAGTGAACATAAATCTTTAAGGAATATGCACTAGGTCTCAGATTTTCTCTCTTGTTTTTGTCATGCATCTGCTTATAGACACAAACACACACACACAGTCTTTTGGTTGATTGACATCTTGGTGAGTGGATGTGTTTCCCAGTGTTTTCTTTTCAGCTTTTGTTGACATCAGTGCCAAACAGATGTGAGAAAAAACTGTTATAGCTTCCTCTTCTGTTTCATGCAGTGAATAAACCTGAATAGTCCCATGTCTGCAAACCTTCCAATATTTCCTGGTGACTCAGTACTGAGTGAAGCAAAGACTCTCTTGGCTTTCTCGCCCTCAGGATAGTTCTGGCCGTCTGTTGTTTTCTGCACCAGAGCTTTCTGAGGACCAGAGACATTGATTTGCTCTACATAAGGCCGTTTTTAACTTCATTTGAAGCCCAGTGCAGCATGACTGCTTTTGGGTTAAATAGATGGAGAGTGGAAAAAAAGAGGGAACCAATCATGCCAGTCCCCGTACCTATCTGCCCGTCTCTGTTTTATTTGTGCATTTCGGTTTGATTGCTCACCCTGAAAGTTTGCTTTCAGCCCTGTTGGACATATGTCTTCCTCCTCTGTATCTCTGGATTTTTCCTCTGAGCGCACTCTGTCCTGTTACTTGATAAAGCATCCGAGAGATGCTTTAGAGGTAATTGGATTCAGTACAAGAAGGAGGGGATGCAGAGTGGAATTTGTTTCTATGTGTGCATGAATTATCTTTAGGAGAAGGTGTGCATGTTCTGCTGGTTCACTGGCTGTGTGCTTTTTATGTGTTTCTGGTGTTGCTGTGTTTTGTGTTAGCAGTGAATCATTGTGTTTTCAGGAGGCTGAGCGGATGAGTAAGACATGAAGTCAAGGAGGTTTGGGAGGGGGATGTTTTAAATTCTGACCCGGGGCACATGAATTTTATTATCTTAAAGGAAATTCCAAATTTCTTGCCTTTTGGAAATCAATTTGTCTTCCACAAACTCATGTTCATGTTTTAATTTAGTGAATAGATGATGGCATCTCTTTTTCTGTTGTTTATTTACTCAGTAAAATGTTGCCTCTGTGATTTAATCAAAGTGTGGGGCGCTTTAGAGACAAAATATCAAATGATGCACACCCACTGAAGGCCTGTGTTTGTTTATGTGTGTGATGTCTCTGACTATGAGAGTCAAGTTGTGCTCTGCAGTATAGATCAGGGTTTTTTGCTTGTTTATATTCATGTTACACAGCATAGACAAACAACAAAATCCAACATTTGATGGAAATTTACAGAAATGCACTGCAGGGCTGCACCTGGTTACTGTTTTATATGAGTTGACAACTGACATAAAATAACCTACTGGTTTATTGACTACTTAAATTCATTGTTTTGATAAACAAAAAAACACATCTAATTGTTCTTTTTCTATTTTTGAGTGACGATATCATCTTTTTTCTTCAGGGTTACTAGTTACCTGAAACAATAACTGATGACAGAATTTATTCTCATCGTGTCCCACGCGCACATTGTTAAGTAAGACTAGTTTAGCTGTGTGAGGCCAGTGTAAGTGCTGTGTGTCAGAAGGCATCAAAAGATGAAAGAAACACAGAGGAACAATAAAACACATACTTTAAAAGCAGAAGTGCAGGAAACATCCAAATTATTTCATAGAGTTGCTCCATAAAACATCCAAAGATTCTATTTTTTGTGTGATCGGTTGCCTTGAATACAGGTTAAAATTAAAGATGCCACAGTGTCCAAAAAATGTTGTGTAACTCTTATAAAATCAACCCAATAGGAACAAAGGCATCAGGAAGCATTTCAGTGTAATTTGGCTTAGACATTAGCATTAAATTAACCACTAATTATATATATAGTACACAGTTCTTTCAGTCTTTAAAAGCGCACTGTGATTTAAAGTCTGTTGAATAAAGTCTTGAAAAAATGTAAAATAATCTTTTTTTTAAAGATGACGTTAGAGGTCGTTTACACAGATTCATTCACTTCATCTGACATGAGCAGTGATGTCAGCACTTGAAATAAAGCAGAAAATTTTAAGAATGAACCATTTTAGTTGCCACAGTTAGCAGCAGTAACATTATTAGGTTACACATGTGTATCTGCAAATTGTGACTCTTGTTATGACTGGGAAAAACTTAATAGAGTGATGGTTGTTTCTTCTTCTAGTGTTTTTTCTCTGTGTGCTGTGTTTCAGAGCACTTGATGAAGCACGGTGACGCTGTGGGGAGCATTTTTAGTGCATCCCTTTGAAAACACACAGACACACACACACGAAGATAGCGAGGAGCTTTTTGGATGCAAACACTTCACAGGGGACGATGAGAGGCTTCCTGCTGACTGCAATCTTTCTGTTGCCCTTGGTGAGTAGCTTCTGGGCATTTATCTGTATGTTGTCCAGATTTGTGTGTGTTTGTTTGTGCGTTTGCTTGTGGGGGTGTTAAGGAGCATTGGAATGCATATATCCATCCATACGGGTATGTTTAGGTCTCTCTTATTATCCTCGTGTTCCACAGCTCGAGCCTGGTTTATTTTTATATCCACACTTTTGCTGATGTGTTTGTGACAAGCAGTAGAAGGATGGAAATCACCCCCATGCACAGCACATCAGCATACGTTACAGATCCAGGATCAGCTCATCATTAAGGCAAGCACAAAAACAGATGGCCTGACTGACCAGAGAACTACCCATCCATCTGCCGTGACTCACTTTTCTGTGGTCTCATTGAAATGAAAAGTAGAATGGAAGAGTTGTGCAAGGTGTGTGGGAGGAATTATATTCAGAAAACTGATGCAGCACAGCAGCTCTTTCCTTGGCTAAACCACACAGATGTAGAAATTGCTTTTGGTTATTTGAAAGTTAATATCGTCCTTTACGTGATGACGGTTTCTTTTTGCCTTTGTAGCTGCTAGTAGAAATTTAGCAGCAGTGCCAGCTGATGATGGTGACTCACATGAATTCATAAAGCAACCTTGCAGCGAGAAACATTGTCTCCAACCTTCAAGTCACCACCCCCTGACATATGTGAAGTGCTTCTTCAGCTGACATCTTTGAACAGTGCCCGTCCAAGGCTGACCTTTAGCGACTGATGTGGCAGATATGTCTGTTGTGATGTACTTATTATGTGTCCGATGGGTCTGTACGGTGGGCCAGTGGTCTGCAACGTCATATGGGAGTTATTATCTGTGTTGTGTGGTTCTGTGGGTGCTACTGAGTTATCTGGCCCTCGTAAAAAATAGCCTAGAGGGGGGAAACTGCATTCTGCAGCCTCAGAATGGAGGCCATATCTGGATAGACATCTGTTTGAGAGAAGAAGAGAAACAGGGAGCAGAGATTAAAAAGCACGCTTAGAAATATACTGATCAGTCCTGTGTTTTTACGCAATCTAGTCATGGTGCCTGTTTTATGTGTCTTTTAAAATCAAACACAAAAATTTTGATGCTCATAGTTCTACCAGGAAGTTTAAAAAATACTGATTCACATTATATACTGATATTTTCCACATTTAAAAAGAACTTTCAAAAGGTTCTAATCACAATATTAGCTGCCTTATTGTGGCCTCAAAACCCATCACAAAGCCTTTAAGGTACCAACCTTATTTAACAACATCTGAAACTAATGTTAGCATGAATATTATCATTAAGAACCATTAACTCAATAACTGCTTAAAGCATGTTCTTTTTTATATTGGGGCTAAGATGTAAGTGGGTAGAAATGCTTGCTAACATTGTGAGTTTAGATCACAGCAAGCAACAGTATTGTATAAAAAAGGCTCTGAAAATCCAGTGTAGGCTGTGCTAAAGTTAGCTACTAGCTAGTGAAGTCAAATTAAAGCATTTAGCAGGTAACAGCACTACTGCCCCCAGAAGCTTTTAGACTCCAAAACAGAGCTAAAAGGAAACCTCACAATGCTGTCTGTCCCATGTTTAGTAAAAATACCACATGCAGGCTTGTTTTGCCACACTGCAGGGTGGTAGTCAATTCAAACTGATGAAAATGGCAGACTTACAGTATGCATTACCTTTGGAAGCTCTAATTAAAGAAGTGCCAATGCCAAGTAACAGAGTAAACCAAAAAATTTTACTTCTATTCGCCTTTATGTCACAGATAGATACTGCTAAAGCTATCAGATAAAAACACATCTCTAAATATTTTATTTCAGGTGTACATTTATTGTCTATTGCACAAAACTGCATAAACAACTTTACAGTCATTTTAACACTTCAATTCTAAACAACTATGATACTGTATTTATGTATATTTCCATGAATATGACTTATATTTGTATGTTTTGCCTTTTTCTTAGCGGTCTCTCTTTTTAAATCATAAATGTAAATATTGGTCAAGCTATAAATTAAACAGCTAACTAAATATTGAGTTTCTCATGTGAAGTCTTGCACACATAACTTAAGAGTTGTCTGCCAGTGTGGACGTGATTGAGCCACCGGTTGCTAGGGAAAAATGTGTTTTCCCTGGCTGGTTGGCAGTGGTTCCTGGAGGTTGTTGACTCTTACTGGGTACAATCAGATGCAAAAAATGTGCCGCTCAAAAAAAATGCCACAGTTGACTGTACACTATCTCCTAGCTACGTTTTACTTTTTAAAATTTGTATTCCCATTTTTTAACAAAAGTTTCTGTAAACAGTAACGTGCTACTTTCTGTAAAAAATTATTATGGAAAACATTGTCATTTTAAAACAGCACATTATACTGTAATGTGTTTGTTTGTTTGTTAAACATTTTGATTAAACATCAGGTCGTATATATTGACCGTATTTCATATTATCTCTTTCACTAGCTGTATAACTGTGATATGACTATGTCAAAACTTAGCAAGCTAACATTTTCAGGCACTTAAGTTAGCTTGCTGTCAATTGCAATTGAAAGTTACTGACATCAACAGCACACAGCACTACACACCAAATATAAAAATTATTTCTGGTATCATGCACTCACATAAAAATGTCCTCAAGCATGAATGATAACAAAATAAACCCCTGTAGCATGAACTTGCAGTGCTTTCATAAAGTATTAGCTTTACGGAAGTTACTCTGCAGATAGAATCAGTAAACATCATTCTGACTAATCATCACTGCCTGCAAACATTATGTTTACTACAGTCATATCTACATCTTTGGATTATTTCATGCAGAAATACAATTTTAAAGCTCATTTGGGAACAGGAAACGGTTCATTTACACACATGCACACATGCACAAAACAGGTGAGTAACTTGAAATGGAATGAACAGCACATTTCATACTGTCATCTTACAGCCCTGTCTGCATTCATGCCAAACAGATATTAGTCATCTGCATCCAATTATTTCTCATTTCTGAATCTTTGCCTACACTGTGTGCTGACTCCTGGCTGGTAACCTGCTGCTTAGCAACATGGATGCTTGCGATGGGTACAGAGAGGTCTTTCTTTAAAACACTCCACTGGTTTTATTAAAGAATACCAAACGGTTGTGACAACATGAAGAAGTGTTTTGGGTTTTTTTTGCTTGCTTATTTTTTGCCATCACAGAGAGGTGGAGAAATTATTTACATTTAACAACTGTTGCCCTTTAAATGGTAATGTGCCAGAGAACGGATAGCTCTAATAATTTTTCACGTCATTCCTGGAGTGTTTCAAAATTCTGCTCTTGTGCTGAAAGATAAAGAAAGGAAGTGAGTCCTAGGACATCTTTACAGTCAGCTGATGACCTATCTTATCTCAGTACCGATGCCTGAAGTGAATTCATATCGAAGAGGAGGGAGATAGAGTGATGAGTCAGCCATGGCTGGGATATATTACACCTATCATTTCACCGTGAGAGCGAAGGAAGGGTTGCAAGAAAGCTAAAGGTGCAAAATAGAGATTGGCCTTAAGGGAGAGTGCAGGGGTACATCAACAGAGAAGTTGACAGACATACTGTAAGTCTACTGCCTCAGAGTAAATAGCTTTCCTCACTGCATCATGGAGGGAGATGATATCTTGTTTACGCCACTGTGGTGTCTTTTGTGTGCCTTTTTAATGGGCTTTGGTTTTAGTGGTTAGCAGAGGATGTCTGAAGGACTATAATTTTGGAACCACTGTCCCAATCCCTGGTTGTGTTGGAAGATTATTTCCGAATTTAGTTAGTTACTCTTAGGCAAAATGGGTAAGACACAGGAGGGTATTTTATTACAATCTGTCTTATTATAATAGTCAAGCAACATCTCTTTGATCGGGTTAGAGGTGCACTTGAGAATGCAAATGTCCAGCCCAGGGATTCCAGTACATGTTTTTTATCCTGCCAACTCCCTAGCAGAGACCTGATTGCACCCGCAAGAGAATAGCACAGGTCATTATCCTGATAATTCACAGTGACCAAGTGGACGACACGGTCTTCTGCACAGCACCCACACCAAAAGCAAACAAAGTATTTCTAGTAAAATGCATCTGATGTGGACTATTTTCCTGAGTCTCCCCACATCAGTGTGTGCGCTTGTGTGTTTTCTTTAGGTGGCCTCCGAGTCTGAGCACTGCATAATAAAGCGTGAACATGAGAAATGCATGGAGAGGATCGCAATGCACAAATCAGATGGAGAAGAATATGGTAAGTGAGGATGTGTCCCCAAGTGTGGGTATGCCATGTTTTCATATGCTGCTTTTCATATCTGTGCTGCTGTGATTACATGGTCTACGCCTTGGTTAGCTCCAAAAACACAGATCTGCGGATAAAAGTCATAAATAGCTTAATGGGAATACAGGCTTGTTTTTATATTCAATGATCTGGCATTTTTCATGTTTGAAAAGGTCATACAGGGACATGTAAGGATGTAAGATGAATGGAGCTGTATTTCTGATTCACATTGCAAATGCATTACCTCAAAAGGCCAGTCATATAGAGTAATGAAAAAAATGTTTTCCTTGAGTTGCTTTTGTATTTTTTCCACGTTACTTTTCTGAAAAAAACCACAGGAAACTTGTTATGTGGGCCCTGGAAACAATTATTTTCTTGGCTATGGATTGTGGTTTTCATTAGCGACTGCTACAGGTCTCCTGCTGGTTGAAATTTGCGCAGCAGACTGCAAATCCCAGACTGCACTGTGACTTACGGCTTTGCTGACAGCCAAGGAGCCATGAAAAAATAAAAAAATAAACAAAAAAGTAAATGTAAAAGATTTAGAGCGTAAGATAACAAATTTAAGGAGGAGAGGAGCTGTAAGGTCAGCTCGTTTTTCATCTGTAGATTTTAAAGGTCGGCCCTGTAGTCTCCCTGTGTGCTGCACAGCAAACTGCATTAGGTTCTTCAGTCTGTTTTTATCTGAGTGTTTTCGCTTTGTCTTTGCACAATATGAGGTGGTAAAGTAGAGCTGTCATTTATAAGCAAATGTGAGCACAATTTATCACACTTAAATGATTAAAATGAGGCATTGTGTTATTTATTTTATTCCCTCAGTCCTCTGAAACATTAGCAGTTTGTTTATTTTTTCTTTCAATTTTTTTGTAGCACACACAGTAGCACATATTGGCCAACCTTGAACCTTTAACCGATCCCTGTCTCCTCCCACGCCTTTAAAAGAAGCCGTCCTGCTGCTTTCTGCTGACAGCAAATCATTTGTGAGGAAATAAAACTGCCGGGTTTGCAGAAATCCGACATGGAGGTTTGAGAAAAAGCAAAGAGAAAAATGAGAACAAGGAAACGACAAGTCAGACAAAGCATAGGGAAACTGTTGTGATAAGGGTTTTTTTCTGATTGATAAAGATTGATATCTAAACAAACTGAAAATTAATTGATATCAACAAAAACAGTCTCCAGTTTCTCAATTAAGATGATTTGCTCATTTCAGTTCATTCCAAATATGTTATCTGTGGATGTTGGACTGTGCAGATTTTGATAATACTCCTATGGCCTTTAGGAGGTCAAATTGGGCATCTTTAATTTATCATGCTTTTATTTATAGTATTGTATGGGTTGGGCATTTTTTTTTATTATTTTATTCCCTCATTGCTCTGCAACACAAGCAGTTTGTTTATTTTTGTTTTTAACTTTCAGTTTTTAGACTGCAGTAGCACATAATAGCCAGCCTTGACACTTTAACTGATCCTCCCCTTGCTTTAAAAGAAGCCTTCCTGCTGTTTTCTGCTGACAGTAAATCATTTGTGAGGAAATAAAACTGCCTGGTTTGCAGAAATCCGACATTTCTTTCATTAGAAATTAATTATCTGTGGATGTTGCATTGCAAATGTTTGACAATACTGCCGTGGCCTTTGGGAAGTCAAACCAGTTGATTAAATCTGGTTCAGAAAATGAAATTATACCAGTCTTACGAATCCAGCCATGTGTTTTTGTACAAATGTATTTTATACTTACATGGACAGTGCAGAATGTGTGATGTGTGATTTTCATATGCTGAATTTTTGAAGCCTGGCAAATCCTCAGCATACTGTGAGATTTTGCGTGAGATAGGGACAGGGAGCTTTATTAAGCCAGTTACCTCTGTAGCTCAGTGCAGCTCATTTGGCTCAGATTTGCCCTTTAAAAGGTAATTGGCTTTGTGTCCGGCTCACCAGACAGAACCAAAACAGATTAGAGAGCCAAGCAGAGTCGAGAAAGCACTGCAAACACACCGGACACATGCACAAACGCACATATGCACATGAACAGATAACCCCCAGTCACAAAGACACTCAAAGTGCACACAAATCAGACTTCTGCCTGCCTCTGCAGCACTACAAACAGCCTGAGCATAAACTAGAAAAAAGGGGGAACGATTGAGAAGAGTTGGGAGCCGAGAGAAAGACAGACAGAAATTAAAACTGTGAGACCAACACAAAGAATAAAAACAAAAATGTTGAGCATCAGTCAAGTATTGAGACAGATGAATAGAAGAAGATCAAAACAAAGCAGAAACCAGTAAATGGAAATGAGCTAAGAAATTGTCTCCTTCCAGCTTGATTCAACTGGGACACCAGGGGAATTAACTGTATCACATTAAACCTGCAAAAACCTTAAGAGTTGCTCCTTTATAAGGTACAGCTTTCTAAATGTTATTCTTAACCATTCACCATTTTCCTGCAGAAAGAGAGTATAGTTGCAAAAAAGGCAAACAAACCAGGCAGGGCACCACACTGTCACCCCTTCGCATTGCTCTACTCACATTTTTCAGGGAAACATATGGAAATGATTTCCAGGGAAAATCCTTTCAGGCAAGAGTGGAGAACAATAGAATTGTTCTGTTTCTTGACGGTTTCCAGATTTTGTGTGTTTTTGACATTATTCCTGATCACTGAGTGTGTTTTTTGGTTCCACAGGAATACAAACTGTTAAAACACCATCGGCTCTACAGTGTGAAATGATGGGCTTTTTTCTGCTGCTGGTCAGACAGGAATCGTTTTTCAGCTCTTTTGACAGCAAGGGCTGATACTCTCATGTGTGTGTCTGTGCACATATAAATGTTAGACCAACTAAAATCTGTCATTTTTGCTCTGACAGTACATGTTTGTGAATAAATGCAGCTACTTGTGCCTACCTCCTTCCTCAACATCCTCTTTAATGGTCTTTCCAGTGACTACATTTAGAGCATAAAAGGTGGTGAACAGTGCAAAATACACATAGTTAAAATAGCTATAATTTATGCTTATATACCAAAAAATATATATCCATTGACAATAAAAGGTGAATATGAAGTTATGTGCAGCAGATCAGAGCTTTATTGACTTTTACCTCACAAATTTACTGTTCCTCCAAAGGCTCACTGGTCAAAGAGCTGGTCTTTTTCTGCCATAGCAGGCAGTAAAAGTGCTCAGAGTCCAACAGCACACACAAAACAGCTGGTGAACACAGTGGAGCATTTAGCAGCTAAAGAGCCACGTGAATTTTCCTTCATGAGTTGGAGGAGACCAAAAATGGAGCTAAAAGACTAAAGCAATCATTTCAAGTTCTTATATTTTTCTCATATTTTTATTCTTAAATTATCCACTCCTAGACTGGGCGGTTGTACAGTTGTTCAGTTTGTCTCTTCTCCTTTGCCTTTAAGATGTGTGTGTCTGAGATAAATATAATAGAGCCGTCTGGAGCATGTGGAGAAAGAACTCTTCAAAGGCTTAATGCCTCGTTTTAGTCAAGTAGTAACACCGGTCAGTAATAAAATGATCTGAGATTGGTTAAGAGAGGTCATAACATTTGAAAGCTGCTTTCTTGGTTTCTATTTTTTTGCCAAGAAAATGCTAGATGTCTTTTGAAACTGAACAGTTTTACCACCATTTTAATTTCCCTGAATTCTTAGTTTTTTAATTAGTGTCTGCACAATTTCCTTTGCATTTTTCCAGCAAAAAGAGCTTCACACTGACTACATGTGTTGGTCTGTTTCCTTTCTGTTGCCCGTCAGCATGTGATTGGATGTGGGACAATCTTACCTGCTGGCAAGCGGCCAATGTTGGGGAGGTTGTAGAGGTTAACTGTCTAGAGCTCTTTCATGACTACATGAGCCCTGAAGATGGTGAGTGGCAACACCATATTCGGATAGTCTTATTTGAACGTCAAGTTTCTTTTCATTCAGCGCAGTTTTATTCAGGCATATTTTTTTACTTGCAGAAATGGGGAAGGTCAGTCGTAACTGTACTGAGGACGGATGGTCAGAGCCTTTTCCTCACTATATGGACGTCTGTTTCGACCTTGACAACACTAGCAAACTTGTAAGGCTTTGCGGATCTTTTTATTCCATATTGCATGTAGATCAAGCACACAGACTCATTCTCTGTCTTTCTTCATTAGGACCCGTACTTTCCATCGATCAAAGCCCTCTACACAGTGGGCTACAGCACGTCGCTTGTGTCTCTGACCACAGCCATGGTTATTCTCTGCAGGTTCAGGTGAGCTTTCTCAGCATCCATCCATCCATCCATCCATCCATCCATTTCTAATCCAACTCTAGACATCCTTCACCCCAGCAACACTTTCAAGCAGATCGGCATGCCCTGAAAATCTCCAAAGGGAGGTGTCCAATATGGACCCTAACCAGATGCCCGAACCACTTCAGCTGGCTCCTTTCAAACACAGAAGAGCAGCAGTTCTACTCTGACCTCCTTTCAGATGTCCGAGCTCCTCACTTATCTCTAAGATTTTGATTAAAGCATTTTTGAGTCCGTGTGGGTCCTGGTGACATGAATTTCATCATCAGACAGTGAGCACGAAGGGTCCTTGCAGATGTTTTTGCGCCTGCCAGGTTTCTTGGGACTCCGTGGAGACTTTACATTACAATGCACCAACTATGCACCCTAGGCAGTGAACTTCAAGCAGACTTCAAAGAAGTATAACAGAGCTGATTATGTCACTGTGATGTCTCCACAGCTGCCCATGTCTGCGACAGGTTCAGGCCTAGCTACCCTACAGAGGAACCTCATTTCACTTCATTGTATTTGTGACCTTCTGTCATTGCTCAGATCCCATGACTATAGGTAAAGGTTGGAACTTTGATGGACTAGAAAATCAATCTTTGATAGGAACAATATGTTCACATTTTTTTAAGCATTTAAATAACAAACTCAAAGAGTTACAAAGTTTATTAAAAAATAGCTTTTTTGTGTGTATTTGTTGTATCAAACATTCAAGCAAAAATCTATATCATTAGTCCAACAAGAGACGATTATTGTACTTTGATAAATTATTACTAGAAGCTTTGATCATTATATAAATCACTATATTTATGTATGAAAAATAAATATCTTTAGGTTCTTTAGGTTCTGGCTCTATACCATTAGTTTCAATGACAGGCTTAATGACAGCCTTGAGTCTTTAAAATTCACCGTTTTTACTCACAGACTAAAAGCTTGGAATCATGGAAGGGTAATAATGACGCACAGTTTATTCTGAAAGGCATTTATTGGATTGCGTTTAGTTTTTCATAAAGTAAAACCTTGAGCTTAAGAGGAAAATGCAAACTTCTCTTTAGTTTCTTATTGCCACACAAAAGGCCAGTGTGTGTGTCGGAAACTGTCAAACCTAAACCTCTCTAATGCACCATCAGAAGGCTGTGGCAGTGGTTTTTTAAAGCCGCCCTACCATAAATCTTAAGGTTCAAAGACACCAATAATATCCAGTTGCAGTTTTAACATTTTTCTATCTTAGAGGTCCCTGTTCTGGGACCAGCCCTTATCTGTTATTAGAGCAAAGCTCGTCAGCATTTTTAAGTTTGCAAACACGGCACATTCAGAGGTTTTTAGTTAAAGTTGCAAGAACAGGCATTCAGATTGAATTCCACAAGGTTTCATGTGGTAATTTCTAAATCATCGCGGATCTTGAAGGGTTAAACAGAGCACAGATGTAAAGACAAGATAAAGATGTGTATATGTCCTTTCTCATCTCTCCAGGAAGCTCCACTGCACCAGGAACTTTATTCACATGAATCTGTTTGTGTCCTTCATCTTGAGAGCCATCTCAGTCTTCATCAAGGACGGCATGCTGTATGCTGAGGAAGACAGCGACCATTGCTTTGTGGACACAGTCAGTAACAACAACCATATATTACATATATATACTATGTGGGCATCTAGAGGCCATAATACATACTTTACCTGCTGCTGGTGGTGTTAATCACTACCAGGGGAAGCAATTACGACTGCTGTTTTAGTGAATAATGAAAAATTGGTCATTTTCAATTTTCAAGGTTAATTAGATCATTAGTTTTCATTTAAAGCCGATTGTTTTAAGCTGAAGCATTTAATATTCTAAACAATCCCTGCTCTGACAAAATAAGTGCACACTAGAGTCAGTAAAATAAGTTTCCTGATTTATCGAGTGTTCCACCAAAAACCAGCCAATCAGGTTATAAAGAAAACGGGCATTAAAAAAATGGTCAGGCTAGTTTTGTTTGAGATACAGCGAGAGCTTGAGAAAGCCTGAGAAATTCGTCTCCTCCAGCATTTCCTGTTTCCCGTTCACCTTTGAAAGAACTTCAATCAGATGCAAATTTTACAAAAAGCAAACATGCTATTAGATGACTAATACTCCCTGATTACAAATGCAAAACAAGCTCTTAGCCTTTGTCTGATAAGAATACATTGTTCGCTATTGTTAAGCAGCTATGATAAATAAACCTAATTAGGTGCGCTAATGGCTTTAGCAAGACCAGTGGAAATCTTCTGCTAGAGTCCTATTTACATATCAATGGCTACTTTGCCCTTTTTTCTGTTTCTTTTTTTTCTGAATTCAAACGCTTTACCACTGTTGCCATGGTGATCGCAGGTCATTGTCATGGCGGTACAGAGAATCAGATCAGTCCTGTAATTGGTTGACCCCACAGTGAATATGGACTTTAGTCATTAACACAGTGTCATCACATGACACTTCGCCTGGCATGTAGGTGACTCGCTCCTGCTGCTGGGGGAGATCGTTTGCATATTAGCTCATTAGGTCGTGCTAAATATTTAGGGTTATTACCGTCCTGTGCAGTGCGCTGTAGCCTTGTTGTTTACATGGATAATGTCACTCTGACATTTGGGGTCTATTGCTTTTGAATCAAGACTGACCAATTAAATATGAATTTACTGTTTAGAGCAGAAGAAACAAGATTATTATATTTAACTTCACTGAAATTTTGAAGATTATTTTTCTTGTTTATAGTAATAATGGTACAGAATCTTCTAAGATAATAATTGTTTCATACAGATAGGTAATCACAACTTATCTCCTAATGTGTCTTCATATGCAGGTGGCATGTAAAGCAGTGATGGTTTTCTTCCATTACTGTGTCATGTCCAACTATTTCTGGCTGTTCATTGAAGGTCTGTATCTCTTCACTCTGCTGGTGGAGACTTTCTTTCCCGAGAGACGCTACTTCTACTGGTATACCATTGTTGGGTGGGGTAAGTAGACATTTTTACTTGATTATCATTATTGGCATAAAGTGGTGACTAATTTACACTCACTGGCCTTTTTATTACAATTATATTCCTATTGCTATATATTCCTGTTTAACAGTTTGTCAGTGCAAATATCTAATTAGCTAGTCAAATGGCAGCAACATTTAGACATGTAGGCATGATGATGTGCTGAAGTTTAAACTGAGCATCAGGATGGGGATGAAAGGTGATTTAAGTTGCTTTGAATGCGGCATGGTTATTGGTGCCAGTCAGGCTGGTCTGAGTGTTTCAGAAACTGCTCCTTTGTTGGGATTTTCCTGTATAACCATCTCTAGATGGTTCACAGAGAATGTTTTAAAAAAAAACCACAAGAAAATGTCCAGTGAGCAAAAGAAAAGTCATGTTGATGCCAGAGGTCAGGAGAAAATTTGCCAATCTGCTTTGAGCTGATGGGAAGACAACAAATAAACAGCTGTTAGAAATCAAGTATGCAGAAGAGAATCTCTGAATCAAACCTTGAAGCAGATGGGCTACAGCAGCAGAAGACCACACTGGGTGCCTCTCCTGTCAGCTAAATACAGGAGGCAACAATTCACATTCTGATGAGTCTCAGTTTCTGCCGCTACATTTGGATGGTACTATCAGAATTTGGTGTAAAAAACATAAAAGCATGGATCCTTTCTGACTCCCTGACTCTTGGTGGCGCTGTCACTTGGTGTTCGCTCTCTCTGCGGTAGAGTATCACTTCCTGTTCCTGCTCAAACACAGTGGTGTTTTTTGAGTAGCTTATCTGCTTAG
>VUQG01024394.1:0-22408 GCA_015106755.1 Etia nguti | reverse complement strand
TGCAAGCTTATAGTCCGAAAAATACGGTATACGAGTTTTGTAACGTGGTTTGTTTCGGGGCAGGAGGCTGGGAGACTTCGCGGTCTGGGATACAGCACGCAGTTTCACACACTCTTCAGAGTGCGGTAACTTGTTAATGTTTTCTTTTTACCGACCAGCTCCTCTTTGATAGCTGCCGTGTCCATCTTGTGATTGCCTGCAGGTGAAGCGATGGGGAGGGGGAGTTGTGTTCAGTGAAGGAGAGACGCGAGGCAGAGTAACTTTGCTTAGAGACAAAAGTGGACGAAAGAGAGGGAAACTTGCGGTTCCACAAGTATAATTATAACGTAACATAGAATATATCGATATAAACGATATTTTCACATCTCATATCTCGTATAAAAATATATATATATTTAAAATCTCGATATATCGCCCAGTCCTACTTGTTATTAATCTCTGGCTCTCTTCCACAGCATGTCTTTTGTCCTATCTTCCTTCTCTCACCCCAACCGGTCACGGCAGATGGCCGCCCCTCCCTGAGCCTGGTTCTACTGGAGGTTTCTTCCTGTTAAAAGGGAGTTTTTCCTTCTCACTGTCGCCAAAGTGCTAGCTCATAGGGGGTCATATGATTGTTGGGTTTTTCTCTGTATGTATTATTGTAGGGTCTGCCTTATAATATAAAACGCCTTGAGGCGACTGTTGTTGTGCGTTGGCGCTGTATAAATAAAATTGAATTGAATTGAATTGAAAGCTGAACCAGACATTTGTTAAAGACTTGTTGCAGTGGATGTGACTAAGGCTAAGGAGCTGTTCAGGGGGGACTGTGCCTTTTGCTTTGACCACTCCCCGTGACCCTGATCTGGATAAGTGGTTGAGTGTACACATGTATGCTCAGTAGGACGGATGCTGCAGAGTCTGACTCTCTTAAGGAGAAATATGGAAAAGAAATGAGAAACGGAGAGAACATTTTTAGCCTCACCAACCTTTCAGAGACTTTAAAATGCTCCATGTCACCACTTTATCTGCCAGTTAGACTCAGCAGTGATGCTAATGTGCATGTCTTTGGTCTAAGGGAGAATAAGGGGACCTGAATCCTAAATCTGGATTTATTCTGAAAATCACTGCCTTGACAAAACAGTGAAAGTTGATCTTATTTTTTGACTGAAGCTGCTGGAGAAGCCCCCCCCCCATGCTCTGTGCACGCACAGAGCTATGTTATCCTTCGGACAGATTATAGACGACTTCTTATCTCAGTTTTGTATTGTCATCACATTTTACCGCACTAAACTCTATCGCAGCACTTCAATGTTTCATTACCATGGAAACAAAGCCTTTAAATGTTTAATATTGTTCTCTCGCAGACTCACCTCGGGGTGTTGACCCAGACGATGCCAATGTGACAGAAAAAAATGCACTCTTTGTCTTTTTGGTTCTCGCAGGAGCAGCGTTTCTCTCGCCGGTGAGCCGTGTGGAGGTGCTGCACCGGGGGGCCCTCCTCCAGTGAAGAGCTCGAAACAGAGAGGGCTGGAACACACAGGCAGGGCAGGGTTATCGAATATTAATGATCGTCTATGCAAGTACGCAGCGATTCTGCTGTGTTTTCATGAGTGGATGAACGGTAGATTTTTGCATTAACTCCAGATTTGAGTTCAGAATTCTAATTTTTATTGACAATTCTGTTGAGATCGATATTACTGAAGAAGCCGTGTGAAGCAACTTTATGAGATTGTTCTCATCTAAAACTGGTTTTGAGGAGGAAGACGATTATATTTTATCCAGATGTCGGTCACTTTGTCTCTTTTCTTTACATTTTTGCTGATGATGATCAGTCGTACCTCGAGTCTGAAGGTGCAAACATACATTAAAATTTGCCTACACAGCACATGAATGCCTACAGGTTCTCTTCTTCTCTGCTCTGCTATGTATGTGGCCATTCTCTGGCCACTTGCATAAAACTTGATGTTTTATGTATGTCTTTCAAATACATAGAGACAGAAAGATGTGAGGCATCAACAGGAAGAATGGGAATACTGTGGGATCCTGACACTGTGAGCCGGCATGTGCAATAAGAATTTTGCCACTGATAATTTGCAAATGCCTAAAAACAATAGACTGTATATAAATTCTGTAGTCATTTTAACAGGACCCATTGGGCAGATCCAGTGCAAAAAAGCATACCCTCCCTAATCTGAAATACGAGCATGTATTAAATAAGGATGGCCACTGGGACACATCAGGAAAGTGTTTACTAGGGTCGTGTATCAACTGAGCAGTAGGGTCAGTTTCTCATAGACCTATTAGAAAGAATGGACATCGTATCCAACTTTCATTCCTGGAAGTACTTTCAGTTATTATATCCAGAACCTATAACGCCAGCTTTTGCTCACATCACCAGCCCTGGGGCAGATTGGAAAACTGGAAAACATGAGACTGAAAATATTGGTTTTAATTGTATTTTCATCTGCTGCTAAATGTCAACATAAATCAACAGGATACAAATGATGCATGGTGAAGACGGTAAACATTAGGAAGGTTCAGATGCCCACCCTGAGCAGCTTCAAGAGCGGGCAGCATGGCGGTAGAGCCGACTGCAGGATTAAAAGTTAATGGCTCAACAAAGACATTCAGCTTGTTGGGGCCATGAATGCCTTTTAGAAACTTCATGGCAATAGATCCAGTACCTGTAGAAATAGCTACTCTTAACCTAACTAGTTCATTCACTCACAGCTTTTCCTTTGGTGCACAACAAAGGAAAGACTGTGTGCAGCTTTTACTCTGTTAAAGTAGGAAATTACTTTATTCAATTTTATAGCCACAAGGTCTTCATCAACACCCCAGAAAAGCACATTCACAGCCAGAGTCACACGACACCATGCCCTCCAACAGGCCTGGTGTGTTTCCAATAAGAGAGACAGAGCCGTGATTGCCTTTGATTTTGTGGCTGGCATGTCGGAACGACTCCCTGTTCCTTTCTACTTAACTGCACAACTCCCTCAGCATGAATAACATGTATTATTGTACCTGAACACAGACTTACAAACACAAAGACACATGTTCAAAAGCACACATACACACAGAGAGCCCATAAAGCAGGCTGAGCCCACAGACGGCCTTTGATCTTGTTCTTGGTGCGCACAGGGAAACGTTTGGGCATCCAAGAGGGATTTACACGATTTACACGTGGGAGCAAAATAACACCTTTTCTCACCATAAACGTAGGTGTAGCACTGTTCTTCACATGACTGCGTCCCAGAGAATCACATTAGGTTTTTATTCATGTATGTTTTCCAAAGAAGGTTCATAAAGACTCGCATTCCAACTAACCCCAGCCATCATCAGCAGGTCGAGCATTCTCAGACACACCAGTCAGCATAGGCCCTTTTACTACAAACTGGCTGAGCATGGTGGTTACAATAAGCATCCCAGTAAAACACTTCTCACATCAACATTTTCAAACTCCTTTTGGGGGATGCTGAGATTTATAATCTCTCCAGGATTTTCTGGGACTACCCGGAGGTAGACAACCACGGAAAACCTCCAATAAAAGGCAACATTAAATGGATCTTTTTAAGTGGCACATTCCAGATGCCAAAACTTCTTACTCTATATCTGAGACTGAGCCTAGCCTGCCTACGCTCAAATCTCATTTTAGTAAGTTTGCACTGTCTCGGAGGGGTTCTTGGATGCAGGGTATCTAGTAAACAGGTCAGAACTGGAGAAGTAACGTGATGGAGCCAGTACCTGGAGTTATGGGCAATGACTAGTTGAATGTGGGCTTTTTGATATTTAGATGAAATGAGCAGAAATGTTATGTTTCTATTATGTTTTCCATCATTTGCGCTTTTAATGATGTCATCTTGTTGGATCATCTTCGTTTGCAAAGAAGTGGAGCCAAAAAACAAAATGAAAGGAACTCTTAGCAAACATTTAGGGATATCATTTCAGCAGCTCAAAATGATACTGAGGAGTTTATTCGCTGCCAGTGCAGGTTGTCTTTTCCTTGCACTAAAATATTCTGTATATTTGAACATTTGAATATATCTCTGAACATCCAGGTAACAGGAACTCTGTTACCTGGATTTGCGTCACATTTTTAACATGTATGCATGCACTTTGCATTGATACAGAGGATTTTCTATATGCTGAGCAGCAGGGTGCTGTTATGGAGGAGGGAGGAGGTTTTACTCAGGCAAAGTACAGACCGGGAACCACACAAAGCCACCTGCTGCTGTTTGCAACGTCAGATCGAAGTTATGTGTGTGTTTTTGCACACCTGCATGTTTCAGTGCCAGATGGATACATCTGTCAGCACAGCAGCTCTCTGCCAGACATCATTACGATATCAGACACGACACGATGAAGAGGATAATGGATCTCCTGTTCTACTTTACTTTACAGTGTTTGGATCTTATTTTTAACCCACGATCTTTGTGGAGACGCTGAAGTGTATTCTGAAAAGGATCTGTGATGACTTTCTGGACTGATTTGAAACACTGAATTTGAATAAAATGCCTTCAGAAGAAAACTCAACAAAATGTAAAATTATTTTAAGGCCTTAAATCCCTGCTTAGCTTCAACTTCCTAATAGCACTTCAGGCTTGATCCAGACTTCCTGACCTCACAGTGGGGTTGACACCACAGATGTTTCACATCATCTTACTGGTTGGTAGAAACTGAGCTGAGGCGTGATCAGTGGAGCTTCAGTCAAAGCAAGAATGTCAAATAAAAAACAGAATCTTTTTTTAAAGATGAAAACAACTGTTAATCTGACAGAATGGTAAATGGACTGGTTCTTATATAGCGCTTTTCTACTCTCACTGAGCACTCAAAGCGCTTCATACAACTCGTGCATTCACCCAATCATACCCATTCACACAAGCACTTTTATCTAAGGTTTTTTAGTGCTTCTATCTAACATTCACTCGCATTCACACTCCGATGGATGCATCGGAGGGCAACATGGGGTTAGTATCTTGCCCAAGGATATTTGGCATGTAGACTGGAGGAGCCTGGGATCGAACCACCAACCTTCGGGTGAGTAGGTGACCTGCCTACCACCTGAGCTACAGCCACCCATAGAAGACAAATGACCTCCAAAGCGTCTTTCCTCTTTATGTAACTGAAGCTGGTGCAAGTACACCAGGGATTATATGTATTATTAGTTATTAGTCAAGGTAAAATAAAAATCTCCAGGTCAGTTCTGCTTCGGCTAAAAGTTTTCGGGAAAGCTCACATCTCAGTGCTTCCATATCTGGAGTTTGTCTTGCAGCATGAAGACACATAAAACAAACACATCTTCCAAACTGGTTTGCACAGTTACTTCTCGGACAGCCAAGTCAAACTCACCTGAACTGAGGGACTTTGTCTCGATATTGAGGTTTGAATCTATTTGGCATGGAGATTTTGCACTTTTTATCCACAGTCCTCACATTTCCTCCTAAAAACACACATGCTCGAGTGTGACCTTTACGTACTGTACATAGATGAGGTTAGACAAGCAGGTTAGAGGTTTCAATCCCGGCCTGCATGAGGAAACGGTCAAATAATGATGCCTCTCAGGCGACTTCAGAGATGGGTCGGGTTAAATCTCTGTTCTCAAAACTAAATTCCTCAATAAAGACTTTCAACTGCTTGAAAGACCACTCGTTTGCATTGAAAGCTAAAAAAATTATATGACACTAACTAGCTTCACATTTTGTGATATTGAATTATTATGTTCCTATTCAGTCATTATTATTCATCTTTTCCGAGGCTGTGCCAGAGAATGACTGAGTGAGTGTTGCTTCCAAAATGTCACTTTAGAGCACTGATGTCGAGTCCAAAGGCCAGAAATATGCAAGAAACAAACTGGCATCGACGTCGACCTTGCCTCTCTCAGTTTGAACACATGGCACCCAGCTGTGCGGTGGCTCGAGTTTCTCCATCATTGCTTTTATATTCTTTACCAGAATATATCATACGCATGTTTTACGTGTACGTACAGCGACAGAGATCGCTGTACAGATGCAACCATCCTCGCTGTTTTGCATCTTTGGAACAGGTAGATGTCTCCATCGCTCATTTGGCCTGTAAACCTCTGATTAAGTTAAGACATCTGACTGAAGACGAAAGAAGCAGCTTGTTGTAATTACTGCAAAATCAGAGACATGGACAGTGATTGAGCGGTCTGCAGAAAGGATAGAATAATACTAATAATGACAGAGTGCAGCATGCAGATGTTTGCAGCACTGAGCGTATCATGAATCCTCAAGTTTGTCAGGAAAAAAAAAGTAAACTTTTCAGCCATCACCTGTCCTTTCGCTTCATCCTCACTGATCTCAGGGCTGATGCATTCGTATCTTGTCTGTCAAGAAGTAAAATTGAAATATCATTTATATCTTTATTTTATCATCGTAGCCTTCTTTGAACTTATCACCTTATTTAATTAAATACTCATTTTTGTATGACAAAGGCCAAGATTTTATGACTATATCATAAAGACAAAATGACCTTTGCTGAATGAGGTAAGGACGACCTCCTGGGGCAATTTTAGGCCACCTAAGGGTTATAGTTAGGGGTCTGATATTGACTGATGGTTGACACTCTATGCGCCACTCACACTCACACTGGGTTGGTGCACAGTCCCAAAGATGTTTGTGTTAATTACAATATTCACAAACCTGCAGAGACCGAGGAAGTACAGGGTCTGCTTAGGTGGAGCATCCTCAGCTGATTCCAGATGTTTTTCAAACCTTCAAGTTTCAGGTTTTGTTTGTTTTGGGCAGAAGGCTGCCGAGCCAGTGAGAGCTAAACATCTAACTGTCCCAGAAATAAACAGACAAAAACTGGGTGGGCACGGCTTTATCAGCTGCTGACATTAATTCATCAGAGCTTCTCGTGTTAATTCAATCAATGGTGAGCTTCCCCACAAGCAGAAAATATCTAAGAGGAATGCGTTGGACAGAATAAAAGTAAAACGAAAAGACAATTTAATCCACGAGCTGGGTAAGAAGTCACATCATGTATCACAAAAGTCACGCAACACCACTTTGAGTTTATTCTTCCTGCAGAGCTCACTGTGTGGAACAAGGTGCCAAAATGTTCAGTCGGCACCTCGGGTTCGGTTCTTGTCTGGTTAGTGTGATTTCCAGAACCTGAGCTGCAAACTGATGCTGTCTGCCACCAAAACATCATAATGTGAGCTGTGAGAATCTTAATATCAGTCTTGGTAAACATTTGAATCCATCATCCAGATCCATCAGTGGTTTCCATATCAGGGAACATTTCAAAGCAGCTATGACAGATAAAAGTGAAACAAACACAATACAAAAGAGAGCATGAATGTGATGCTCTTAATGAATGCCAGAACAATACTACTACTACTACTACTACTACTAATAATAATAATAATAATAATAATAATAATAATAATAAGAAGAAGAAGAAGAAGAAGAAGAAGAAGAAGAAGAAGAACAACAACAACTACTACAACAAATCTGACTAATCTTGAGCTCAGCGTAATAAACTCTACTAACACTGTGGCAGATGCACTGTCCCTGAAATGTTACTTGGATATTTGCCAGTCTTGCTCTCTATAGGAGCACGAGTGACATCAGACTTCAAGCTGAAAGTTGGTTCTTTATTGTTTCCTTGCCACAGGCAGTGAATTACACTTTATGGATGTAAACATTTAACTTTTCCTGGACCTTATGATCTCGTCTCTGCATTTGGCACCGTTCAGTCCTAAGCAGCTCTCAGTGCGATGCTCACTTCCTTTCCCATAATTTGCATTAGGGCTGTGCGATATGACCAAAATCTCATATCCCGATATCAGAGATCTATCGTCCAATAACAATATAAATCACAAAAATTTAACATTTTCTGTAAATTCTGTGAATCTCGGGCAGGTCGACTTGCATGAAGTGTTTCCAGCTGGGCGTTGTGTACCTGGAGTTGAGTGTTTTAACCGATCTATGAAACTATACATTTTTAGACATAAGTTGTAACGGCCGCCGTTTTCTTTGTGAGTATTTATTACACAGCGTGCTGCGGGGAAAAGCCTGTTCAATGTTTGAGTCTAAGGTTTATTTTTTAGCACCTGACGGCTCTTTTTGCTTCTCATCCGTAAATACTCTGCATACTCTTTCACGTGATTCAGTTTATTTTGAAAAGTCTCAAGAGGATTTTGAGCTTTATTGTGAAAGGGTTATGTGGAAAATAAACAAGCGGACCACGCGATGGTTTTACCGTCGTTGTTGCTAACGACAACGCACAAACAGTTTATTTTGCGACACCACGAAACAAACGATAGCGTAAAATGAAACGATAGATGTTTTTATATCGTCATCCAGTATATATCGTTATATCGAACAGCCCTAATTTGCATTTAGTATTTTGTGATCCTTGAGCACAGGTATCCAAATGCCTGTGCATATGAACTTGCATACTTTATGTACATGTACAAATATTCATGCAAGCATGAGTGTTAGTTTGCATCTTTGGCTCAAGAACAAGAAAAACGGGGGAAATGCCAAGAGGCAAACCCCCTGTTCAGGATCCTGCATTGTGTGCGGACTGCTGAGCCAAAGTTTAATTTCTTGCCCTTGTTATGAGAGGGTCTGGTTGGCTCCACAGGGTTTGACAATATTTGACAATATGCACATGGATCAGCTGCTAATCCACGAGCTGGTTGTTTGGACTGGCAGAAGTCAGTGCACAGGTAGAAGCCTCTCAGGAAAAGACCCAGTAACATTCAGTCCTTTGAATTCTTCAGCATTCATAAACACATCAAAAGAAACAGAAGGTATGCAGTGGTTTTGTGTAAGAAGTAAAACACAGTATTTAGTTTGAGCGCACTCTTGGGCATTGTCATCTGTTGTGTTTTTCTACCCTTGGTGGGCACAACGTTCTTGGGAGGTTATGAAAAGGTGCTGAGGCCAACATAAAGCCAGAGTAAACTCTCAGTCTAATTTGGGGCTGTTGAAGCCCCGGTGTCTCCAGTTTTATTTCACGAAGGCAGAAAAAAATTAGACTTGAGAGTTTAAAAACAAAATACACTTTTCTCTCCATCAACCGTCCCTGATGAAACTCTGAGGTCCACCCTGTACATGTTGCTTTGTCAGACTCCTTCTGACCTCCAGACTGAGCACAGGTGAGCACAGCAGTGAACTAAGTTCACTCATCTTAGTGAACTAAGATGAGTCATCAACAGACATGGGCTACAGAAGGTAACCTGACTTTATCCTTTGTTGACGCACAGGTTGCAGTTTGACAAAGCCATTAACCTTTTCAGGTTATTTGTCAAAACATTAGAGATTTGTGACCTTTTGAAGATTGGTAAAAAGCTTAAAAATCTACAAAGACAAACAGCTGTTTGACAGCTGAGGGCTTGTGTCATTCCAAAATATTTGCGATAAGAAATGTAAAAGAGGGTTACATAGTGGCATAAAGATTGTGTTCAAGGATAGTAAAATGAATGAAATAAATTAAACAATAAATTTAAAAAAATACACAAATATTTTAGTAAAGTGTTGTGCCCTTGCTACCAAAACAGCTTACCTTCTCTCAGCTACTGACTGTCCAAATCTGCAGATCTCTGTTGGAGATACCAACACCATTCTTCCAAATGCTTTTACTTCATTTGTTTCATTCTAAAGTCAGCTGGCCTGAAATCCGGTGAGTGCCCAGGTTAGGAGTCCCACCATTTCTTCCTAATCTAAGCATTTAGTGGACTGGGGCATCATTATCCCAGGAGAGAAAGGTGATATGTATTATCACTTTGCATTGATTTGCAGTGACCAGTCTCACTATAAGGACAAATGGAATGGAACAGAAGTGTAGGGCTCAAACTGTAAGGGTCAGGGTTGAAGTTTTTCTTTCAAATTACCACCCATCAGCACATTTTTAACCAGCTCAGGCCATTTCTGTCGTTATACAGGCTGTTAGGTTTTATTTAGTGTCCTCGGTGCTCGAAGACAAAGGCTGTGGTGTTGTCTTGCGATTTCAAAGTGCTGCTTTCTCCAGCAATCCCTAATAAGGCTCAGATGTCTGGCTGTGATAGACAAATACAAAACACGCAGCACAGATTAAGACCAACGGGAAGGTGGAGATAGAGGAGACAGAAATATGGCAAAAAATGGTAGACAGTTCGGTCAGTGGGAAAAAGACAGCCGCGGCCAGAAAAGTAGAGAAAGAGTAAGGACAACATGTTGACAGAAAGTGCTTTAAGAATTCTCCGAGGTCCTCATGCTAACAAAGACTCTACCCAAACTATATTTGTTTAAGATGATGGAGGTAGCATGTGCCCGGCAATTCAGTATGCTAAATATTTCATGGAAAAGGCAGCTCCTGGCCTCACCTCAGTCATAAGTAGTACCCTGTGACAGTAAAGAGCATGCACACTGCTGAACAAGAGGAAATGAGTAGATTGAGTGTTGGTCAGGACACTTGAAACCACAAGTACTATTTCATAATAGTACTTAGACAAACCTTATCTTTTTTTCTCAGTAATTCTTGTTTCATAGAGATGTTCAGCCAACTTCCATTTATATTTTCCTTTTAACTACACACTGTTGAACTGATTACAATGCTCTAGCTTGTGGTGTGTAAATGTAAAGGAAAACATGCAACTGCAAGTAGTCACCCCGTACTTTAACCTTTAAGATTTACCTGAGGATGTGGGTTTTCATTCAGCAACACTAAAAGGGTCATACCATAATGCTGCTACAAAGGCCCGGACTTGTTCTTACCAGGATTACACATAAATGTGCCCAGCTGTACTTCAGCTGGCTGGCATGTGGCGCACTAAATTAGACTTGGTATCAGGGTTCTTTGACGCATGCTGTACAACATGTGACAACATTTTTATTATCACAAGTATAAAGTCATCATGCAAGAATGAGCATAAAGTATGATTTAAATTGGTTAAACTTGTAAGCTCTTTTGAGAAGATCGGCTCTGTAAGCCATCGTATGTATTGTGTTTGGTTCAAGCCAACAAACCTAAAGACCAAACCAGGAATTTTAATTTTGAGAACAGACAGGTCGCTGGTCTGCTGCTACCTTGACCGGTTATTCCACTTTATGTCTTTGGTGTTTTAAAAGTTTAAATTAGTTCAAATCACAACTAACTCTTTAAAACACTCTTTAATGTGTTTGTCCTCCATCGCCTCCACGTTGAAATGAGTCTGTTTGACAAACCATGATTTTATGGCCAGTGTTTCAATTCAGTGTTTGCACATTAAAATAATTAATGTATTTTTAATCACTCTGTAGGGACCTTTATCAAGCCTACAAAGCTTTCTTTGTAAATGACTCTTCTATAATAGAAAGCCTGGTTTAGACTTGTGCAAATTTAGGAGTATGAAAACACAACACAGCCCTAGTTTTAGAAATGAAAGATCCATGAGTTCTGCAGGTAGACCTATTCAAAAAGTTAAATATCCCAGCCTGCTTTTATTTTTTTAAGTCTCTGGCAGGCTCAAACTATACCTCGGGTTAATGTGAAATAATGTCCTTTTGTACTGTGTAAAATTACGTCTTCTTTCTGTGAGGGCCGTACCATCAAGGGTTCTGAAAACATTTTTATTAGCTGCTTCACAAAGATATCTGGGGATTGAATGTGCTAACAGTCTGAAGAACACCTAAACCAGGCATTGTTACCCAAACTCAGCTAAAGCCCAGATTTTAACAGTTTTCATTAAATCCACAGTTTTACTTGACTCGTCAGTCATTTGAAAAAGAATTAATTTTCAATGAAAAGGGTTTTACCCCACAGTCCTTAGCACGTACAGCTGTAAGACTTAATTCTTCAGTAGCCCTCAGATATGTTAGCTGGAGGCTACAAGAGGTCATTTTGTGTTCATGGTTGGATTTCTGTGTGGCTCACACTCAGCTTCACAGACTAAATCGTCCCGTCTTACCTGACACAGGAAAATGAACGTGGAATAAACGACTCAGAACTGAAGAGCTACAACAAATGAATCCAAAACCCCGACAGCAAGATCAGCTAAATGTAACCCAGATTTACGTCATGCAACCCAAAACCTTGTGAAATGCGTCGTTGCATTCCTGAAGTTTCTAACTTCTTCTCAAAGAATACATTAATACGAAAAGGAACGTTTTCACCAGATTCTGTGCAGTCCTGTGAAGTCCACCATTCCTGCTGGTCTGGAGCATTCAGCTCTATATGAACATGTTCTTTAAATGGTAAATAAACTGGTTCTTATACAGTGCTCCTCTACTCTGAGCACTCAAAGCATTTTATACGACTTGCCTCATTCACACAAACACTTTTTCTATCTATTTCCTAACTAAGTGCTTTTTATCTATCATTTAAACTCCAGTGCAGGAAACCTGGGGTTATTATCATACCCAAAGAAAGATATTTGGCATGCAGACTTGAGCAGATGGGGATCAAACCACCAACCTTCCAGTTAGTGGGTGATCTGAGCTACAGCCACCTCTAAGTGAACTGCTCTCTGCACTGAGAAAAAGTGAACAGGTATGGCTTGTTTGGAATGGTTCCCAGGAGAAAACTCTTCTGTCAAAGAAAGTACTTTGGTTGGAGAACACCAACTGTGAAGCACGGTGGTGGAAGGGTGACAGTTTAGGCTTGATTTGCAGCCACAGACACTTTGTAGTCACTGAATCCACTGTGAACTCGTCTACATAGCAATGTATTCTAGAGTCAATATGAGGCCTAAAGTTTGGACTAAAGCTCGGCCTAAAACATGTCATGAGGCCAGACAATGATCCCAAGCACAGCAGAAAATCTCAAAGAGAATGGCTGAAAAAGAAAAGTACTGAGGTGCTGCAATGATCCAAAGTCTGCAGTGATCCAAAGTCCAGACCTCAACCTGACTCTAATGCTGTGGTGGGTCCTTAAAAGCGCTGTGCATGAATAAAAGCCCGCCAACCTCAAAGAACTGAAGCAAGTCGACGATATGCAAAGAAAGGTGAAATCATCGTGATCCTGCTCACTGGGTTTTGGTATTTTGATCCCAGAGTTTAGTCCAGTATTCTTTTCATTAGTTTCTTGGTCCCTGAAAAGAACACATTTGGCAGTGTTTTACTTTTTTACTTTACTCAGTAAATAACCAGACCAGCCATTTAAAAAAACACAAAGCAATCTGTGTTGGAACGTGGTGAGGTTAGAAAGTTACCTTTTGTTCCAGTTTCATCAACGTTGACGCATGAGAGAAGTAAAAACGCACTTTTGACATTTTTAGCCTGAATTAGACATATTCTTTTTAAATTTGACCTCCATCATGTTTAAAGTGTGAGACGACCATCCACAGCTACCTGTTCGCAGGACCTTCACAACAGGAATTTGGTGAAAGAGCAAAGGTATGATTATATATTCATGAGGAGCAGGTCGCAGGGTGCCGTGACACTGACACTGTAAAACCTCATCATCCAAGAGCTAGAAAACGACAACAGAGGGAGTCCTTACACGCTATGTGACCTCTGGTGGCTTTGTAAATTATAAAACGTGACATGGGGTAGTCACGGGCAGCTCAACAGTGGGAACCAGAGAATGGAGCGCCTGGCCGGCGTTGTGCCATGCAGACTTTGGTTGACCTTCTAAGCAGAAATGGAGTTTAGTTGGACACTTGTTTGTTGATCTTTTCCTCCTTGTCTGCAGACGTACAAGCAGTTTTGTTTTCATTAAATTCTTGTTAATCAGATGGCAGGATAAAGGTTTTTGGAAAAAACATACAGGTGTCATTATACAGCCTCACAGTCCTGATGTTGTTTCTACTTTTAGTGAAAATATGAATAATGTAGACATTAAAACATTGAGGCTGCAGTGCTTTCATGTCATGAAAAATAACATGTAGTGCTGTGGATTATTCATTCATGAAAAATAATAAATTCATGATTTATTGACATCTCAAAGACTGTTTAAACACTCTTAATTGATTTTTGATTCTTGATTTGCAGAAACTGTGACGGTATGAGAAATGAGCAGTATGTATGTAAAGGATAAAGAAAAAGGTTATTATTTTATTATTTAACCACTTTTGTTTATCATTTTGTAAGTTTGATAACTCTTTTCCACCTTTCATTAATTTCAGGGCTCCGAAATTAACAAGTTGCAATGGTAGTCCACAAACCTGTTTATTAACTCACCGACTAATAAAATCAAACTGAGTCCTGAAAGTGGAATAAAAATTAATCAGCGTCTGGAGAAATACTTAGATCTCAAAGAATGACATATTCCTTCATTTGCTTAGTGATGCATTGTCTTTTAAGAGGATCATGTAAATTATACCATGTAAACAGAGCCCTAGTGCCTGTTTACATGGTGTTACATGGTGTTTTTTTATGTCTCTGTAAAGCACTTTGAATCACCTTGCTGTTGAATTGTGCTATATAAATAAACTCGCCTTGCCTTGCCTTACATCTCAACCATTCAGTAACAAACATCTAACTGGACAGATATAAAAACGGGTTTACCTTCGCTGTGCTGGATTAACATAAGGGCCGTGAAGAGGAGACAAATGTAGGTGAGGTCCATCCTGCTGGCCTCCTTAGCATCCAGGTGAGAAATCAAAGGAGCAAAAGCACCTCGGCTCCTCGTTAAGTTCCTCACAGCAGCTGGAGGAGCTGAAGCAGCAGAGCAGAGGCTCCTGCTGAATCAAACACCTAAGTGTTTCCAGTGAGCACGTAAGAAGAAGAAGAAAGGGCTTCGAGGGTTTGTTTCAAATGTCCAGTCAGGTAACGCGCTGTGCACAGCTGCCTCCCAGGTGCAGCGCTGAGCGACGTGTGGTGCTGGGCTGTATCCCGAGGCTGCTGTGGTTTCCAGACAGAGGGAGGATAATGTGATGAGCTGTGTTGAGCTGCATCAAAACAGATGGAGAGAAGTGACTGCGAGAGGAGGAGGAGGAGGAGAATACAGCGGGGAGGCTGGCTCTGTGCTGAGACACCTTCACAGCTTGAATGCCATTAATCACAGCCTCCTCCTCCTCCTCCTGTGGTTCAGCCGTGTCATGCTCTCATGCTTGCCGCGTCCCTCGCTGCTCTCTTTCACCTTCTCATTTCTTCTTTTCTTTGTGTAAGTTGAATTGTGACGCTCGCCTCCCCGGGATCTCCTCACAGAGTGCTCTACACGTGTGGAACAGCCCAGCTTGCTATTTTATGCACACACGTCTTTATCTGTGTCTGCGTGGGGCAACACGTGCATACATGTACGTCTGTCATCCTGCCACTTTTGAAATATTCCTCCACCCTCACTGAATTATTGTTCCACCAGCAGCTGGAGTAAAAGCTGCCTGGAGACAGAGTGAAAACTGTAGACTGTAACTGAACTTTTAAACGTTTAAGTCTTGTTTGAAAAAGAGCTAATCTGCCACAATGACAGTTCATCTGATGGCAGTAAGTTATTACAGACACAGGGATTCATTTCTTTGTTTGCTGTAGCTGTCCTCTGTTCTCCATGTAGTCAAGAGTTAACATATTTGCCCGTTTCTGAAGCGTCTTTCACACAGAAACATTTAAAAGTTTTAAGCTGCAGACATGGTGACAGCCTGTTAGTCAGTGCCCACTCAGCTAATGATGCACAAAGTCCACAGACTATAAAAAAGACAGATGTAGCCACGTTGACCTGCAGCGATCATCTGAAACCAGGAACACAAAAGGAAAATGTTCACTGAGGTCATAAATTAAGCAAGCAGTGGGGTGAATTCTCAACTCTGGTCTCCACCATCTGAACTTTTTTTAAACCAGATGTGACGAGTGAGGCTGAACGTGATTGAGAAACAACACGTCATGCTCTGTGTTGTTACTCGTCAATCAGACTGGCAAGCCTGACCCAGAGAGTGCCCTGATTCCCCTCATTTTAGTTTATATGGGAGCTTTAAACTCATTTTTTATTCCCCCCATAGTCCAGAGACAGTCAGTGGGATTAGTTTAATCACTGATTCTGAATTGTCCATAGGTGTGAATGTGATTGTGACCGGCTATCTGTCTGTTTTCACCCTGATAAGGATTAGCAGAAGAGAATGGATGGATGGATTCAAACTAGCAACTTTAAACTTATCAGGAAAATGTTTATTGCGTTCTTAGATCTCGTGAGCAGTGGGGTCATTTTCTCACACCTCATAATCTCCCACTGTAGGCCCTCAGAAACAAATCAGAGTTACGGTACTTCCACATTAGCTTCATATTCCCCAGAAAGACACGTGTGATGAAAGAAGCAGGATTAAAGATCTGTTCTGTTCTGATCCAGACCCGGGCAGGGTCCTGCTTTGTGCTGCTACCGACATATGCAGGCCCAGGATACTCGAGCTCCATTATTCATGGGGGGCGTAGCAGTGGTAGCAAGTAGCTCTGCATATCTGAGTGAGCAGATTATTATGGTGGATGATCTTCCTGACACAACAAGGGACCTATGTCTCCCCCAGTCTCATGTTATGCCAGGCTGATTCAGGACCAAAGAAGGAAGATCCACACAACAACAGTTTCTCAGCAAATTTACTAGGAAATAAAAACTAGATGCTATCAGGACATGACTTCGGTTACAGATGACTACAACACAATCAAACAAAAGTAGGAATAAAACAAAGCTGGGTGCCTGAGACATCGTGAGAGGAAACTAGCTTATACAGGCTGTCCAGCGGGTGAAGTCTTCCCTTCATTACACGGGTGGTCCTGTTAATTAAGACTACCACCCAATACTGCCGAGGCCGTCTGTCTCTCACATGTAAACCACTATCAGTATGAGCTACTCCAAACTAGTGCTAAAAACGTTTAATTCTCAAGTGTTTCACTTCCTGGTGAAATAAAGATTATACCAAACTATTTCACTGACAGCGAGTAAAAAAGGTAAAGGACCTGATTGATGTGGCCAAAACACAGAAAGAGGCCCTTTGGGGGGTTTCGTGGTTTGTTTTTTAGCAAATACGCTTTGAAGGAACCTTTTTCATCTTACTTACAAACAACCCAATTTCACAGCAAAGTGTGCAGTAAGCTGGAGCACCAGCAGAGGGTGATATTTTATTTCAAGCCAACTTGAAAAAATAAAAAAGTTTATAAAGACATTATTGACAAATTTACATGTAAATACATCTCAGCCACCTAGCTTAATCTTACCTGGCATAGAAGGAACCCGGACCGTACTTCAGGCCTTCCTCGGTGACTGCTTTGAATATATTATCTCCCCCTGCTGGTACTGCAACTGAAGCATGTGCGTCTATTTGATACTTTGGAGAGGCAAAGTGTGACACTGACACCATGGACTGGTGTTTCTATTACATGCTTTGCTGTGACTTTTTTTGGTTTGTAATATCTTTCATACTGATCTTTCTTTTAAAAACATAATTATATACATTTTATTTGGGGCAACACTCGTAGTCCAGGAGACCCCAAAAAAAGATCTTGGCTTGGAAGGAATTGTGATCTCGCACGAGAACTGAACTCTAGCGTCCTCTGTGAGAAGCTTGGGATATCCTTCACCACCTAAGCAGACGTCATCCATCTTTTTAACTGCTAGCTACTTTTTTGTGAAACATAATTCAGAATCAGGTTTAGCTGTATAGAAACAATTCACGGGAGACCAGACTGAACTGCTTCAAATATAAGAAATGCTCCAAATTCATGTTGAAATTAAAACCATATATGACTAAAAATGGTAAAAATATATGTAACTTAGAAGCATGTCATGTGACCGTCTTCCTCAAAAATGTCCAATTAGGATGATAAATGAGAAACAAACAATGCAATATTGTTCCACATGTCTGTCTTTAGTGGTTCTGATAAACACTTTTCCCTGAAGGTCTTCTTCGTTCACAAGAAATGAATTTTTCAACTTTGTTCAAATCCCAGAGGCTTACGCTGCTTTGCTTTCAAAGCCCATGGACACATTCATCTTTTTCCAAAGGACAGCTGAAAACACTGGAAATACTGAAGTTTGTGGAAAGGCTTCTTTCATGAAGAAGACTTCAAACTTTGGCCATCTTACGTGCAGATTCATACATCATGAGCCCTGACACCGGGAGGCTGTGGCTGTGCTCACAAGCATCCAGGTGCAAATGTGGGAGTCCTGCAATTGTGTATTCAACTGTAGCAGGAGACCCTGAGATAAATAAAATGTGTATGATATTTCTGTCCTCCATTTATTACTTTAATCCCAAATGAGCACTGTTTTCAGCTTCTCTACAACTGGCAGATAATATTTTCTGCGTATTTGCTTTGGAATGAATTGCTGAGGAGTTGCCTGCAGTCGATTCTGAGGTCACTTGGATCAAAACAGTGAAAACTGAACGGGAAAACAACAGAACCACAAAAGGTGGGCCCCAGTTTTTCTCTGTCTTCATATCTGTCCTCTCTTGGGTCAGGTTTGGAGGAAGCTGTCTCACTGTCTTTCTGTGAGTTTAACCAAAGAGAGAGGCGGTGGCAGTAAAGCAGCTTCATAACGAGATTAACGAGGACAATCCAAACATCTGCGAGCCAGATCATTTACCGTGTGCCGCAAAGATGCTTTTGGTCGGGTTTCCCCAAAACTGCTGATAAAAGGAGCATGCAAATCGCAAGTTCTGTGCAGAGGAAGTGAACGCTTCACCACCATGAAAAAAAAGAACGGATACGGGCGACGTTTCACATAATGAGCACTGTGGGAAGTGGGACCATTCAGCTTGTAGCCTGCACGGCTAAAATCTCTTAAAACATGTAATTAAACCTGAAAAATCTTTAAGCAAAGGACAAGATGGCACCGAAGGCTTTTTAGAATTTATATGTACTCTATTTGTAGTATACTGACTGTAGTTGCACACAGATAAACAGTCCCAGTAAGTCCATACAAGGAAAGGTCATGATTCTCCACACAAAACTGCCGAGCAGATAGAAACCCAAAGCACATGCAAGCTCACAGTCACAGACTAGTATGGTCATAAGAGAACATCCAGTCTGTTAGTCAGTATGTGTTGGGTTTACAACGAACATAAAATGTGCTTCTTTACATCTCTGAGCACAAATTCATGGGCTTCCCTCTATAAACTACACAGTGATATGAAATTAAGTTAAAAGTGAACACACGATGGATTTTACTGACGTTAGCGTAGCAGAACCACATCCATGTATTTTTCCCAGCTTATACAATATTATTATAATTATTATTATTCATGCACCTTGCAGATCTTGAGATATGCATTAACTGGATTACTCCAAAATTCTCACTACAGTGTTTGTACAAGGATATTACAGTAACTTACAAAAGGATTGTGGTTTTGTCAAATAAACCACAAATAAAACCTGATTCTATTAGAAAATAGAAGCTTTGGTTATTTACTACCAAAGAGTCCAACAGTCCACTGATCTACTTTGTTCTTTTGGCTGCGAATGACTCTCTGCTTTTGCACTCTTTTCCATGCTTGCATCAGCTTTTCTGGCAATTATTAAACATTACTGTAAATCTGAAACCTTTAATGAGAGTCTAAAGGTGAAAAATTAAATGTGCAGACTTTAGCAAAGCAAAGATTGTGATTGCACATCGCTGTGCAAACATATGCAGCTTTTTGTTTTGCAGTGGACAGAACTAAAGTGTCCACTCTAAGCCACATTTGTACTGTGCCGGGAACAAATGGTGACATCTCTGCTTTTCATTGACACGACTGATTAAAGGTCACTGCCCTTATTCAACTGTCTCTGTGTAAAACACTCTGCTGAGTGGATCGAGCACCAAATTCCCTCTGGTGTCAGTAGGAGAGAGGAAATGGTTCTAGCACATCATGTTGTGAGAAGTCAGTAACCTTAACTTGCCTGCTTTGGAGCTTTTATTCAGTAAAGCAGCTGCTTGATGGCCATCAAGTAATGAAGTGTAAGTTCAGTAATGTTGATCTGTAATCACTCATCTCCCTTGTGTTAGTCTGCTTTTCTGTTCTCTATGTCACTATGACTTCCCCATGCTGTCTCAATGCTGACATCATTGCTCTAGTCCAATCATCTTCCTGCCTGTCTTCTTTGAGCCAATCAGCCTCCGCTTTGTGTGGTTTGACTCTGTGCTCTCCATCATTCATCCAGCCCACGTTGTCCCCATATCCACCTAACAGACACGTCAGTCAGAGTTCCATCCAAGCCTCAGTCTTCATCTTCACCACCACCAGCTTCCAGACTCCAGGAGGTCCTGTCCTAAATCCTGTCACCGCTGGGATTCTGTTCGGCCATGGCGGGTCATCAGAGTCTAATCGCCAAGTACATTAATTTCTCTGTTTGAATAAATCATGTTCAAGTAATATCTGCTTATTGAACTGCTTGTTAGCCAATCTGGTCTTAGTTCATCGTCATGCTTAAGAGACACGATCCGGCCATGGATCATGTGGCTTCATCTGAGCTATAATTGGCAGAGCTGGTCAGACATTGGTGTCCGAGTATCAAAGCGAAGGATGAAGCCATAAATGTTGGGAAACAGCAACACACCCTGTGGGTTCGACACATTCATATGCAGATATCTGTTTATAGAAATGGGTCAAAATGAGATGATTACTGTGATTGAAAAGTCTTATTATTATAGGAAAAACACAGTTTATCCAGCACGAAGGTCAGATAAACTATAAATCCATTCATCTTGGGCTTTAACTAAAACATTGCTGCTACTTGCCGTTCACCAGTAGTTCCAATTATAACTCCTCCTAAAACCACAAACTGACATTTACACATTTCATGATACAAACTGTTTGTCAGTGAGCTGGGCAGATTGATTCTGAACTTTTCAGTCTTGGTGTTTTTCTTGCTGTTGTGAGATTTGTTTTTTTAGATTACAGTCAGGACCATTATAGTCGAGAGAACATTGTAAATCTCCATCTACAGTCATTTAGATTTTTCAGTTGATGTGCACTGGCATCAGCTGATCTGCTGGGATTTCATCTGAGCTTGAGCTCCGTGTCCTCCCTGAAATAACACAGTGTTTGATTAGGCAGTGTGCCCACCCAGCCACACTGAGAGCCTTATTCACAAAACTTTGTGAACTTTTGATTTTCAGTATGAGAATGTTAAGAATGTACAAGGCACACTTTTGCAAACAGTTTTCAGCTGTTGCTCTGTGTGTGTTTGTTTCTGCAAATGCTCGTCATTTAGGTGGCTGATTTCTCGCGTTTTCAGGGGAGATAATTAGAGAGCACAAACTGGAAACAACAGCCAGACGCTCCCATGGCCCCAAGAAACTGTGCAATTATAGAGGTGAGATAATGTGGAAGAAGTGGAGAAGAAAGAGCAGAGAGGGGAGGAAAGGAGAAAGAGAGGTAGTAAAAGAAGAAGACACAGAAACAGAGAGAGAGAAAGGGAAACAACAGAGGCAAAATACTGGCTTGAGTATATCTGAGAAAATAACAGCATTAATGAAAAGACACGAGTGGTCTGGTGAATATATGCTGTGTGAAAGACAACTGTGAACTTAAGATGTGTTTTGAAAGTGCATTTGAGCGCAGCACAACCCACATTCAAAACAGTCCGAAGTATGTATGGTTTGCATAACAGTGGTTTGTCAAGTTCAAGTGTGAGATGTGTGCAATCAAAAGCAGCAGGCGAAACCTTTTTCCCTGCTGTTTGATGGAGTTGGTGCTCAAACCCCTGCAGCAGTGGTTTAGCCCGCAGGGTCAACAAAACCGTGTTGGCATGTTTGACGTGCCGGGAATCAAAGACCTATGAAAACATATCGTAAGCACCTAAATTTTAAAGCGTGCAAGAAATTACTGACTGTTTCTTCTGCATGACATATGCAGAGGAAGACATGAGAATGGGAGACTTCTGGGCACCAGGAATGAAAACCCGTGAAGCGTGCTATGATGCAAAGACCCAGTGTTCTGGGTGGGCTTGATATTATTGTTTTCTTATATGTTAGTGCTTTTTAGATGTTTCTTTTGCATTCACCTGCAACTGCAGTGCATGAATATCATGAACTGAAAGTTGGAAAAATCTCTTTGTTTTGTGATTGATATCTTCTCTGTCATCTACACAGTCTCCTGACGCTGGACTGGTTAGCTTAAACCCCGGGCGCTTTCTGAGGTTCCTGTTGGAAAATGAAAAGTTTGCATTTCAAGTTATAAAAATGATTCCTTAAATGTTGTTGTGGTTTTCCACAGAAAAAAAAATCCAACTTTTTCCTACTCAGATTTATATTTGTATTATTTTAGATTTATTTTGTTAATACTGTGTTTTAAAATGAAAAAACAAACAGAAAAAAAAAACCTTTAAATTCAGACTTGTGAGGCTGTGCTGGGAAGAATGACACCAAACAAGGCAATGTGAAATATTAAGGTAAAAGTAAAAACATCCAGTTATACCTTTGAAGCAAACCTATGTTTATTCATTCATTCAGTGGAAATCTTCAGTTCTTTTAATGTGGGGTTAGCCTTAATCCAGTGGTTCCCAAACTTTTGTCGCTAGGCCCCCCTTTGTTTTACAAGAAAATCTTCACGCCCCACCACCACCTGAACCCCCCCCCCGCACAAATA